>JAJOOS010017787.1:0-25610 GCA_029582725.1 Solanum chiquidenum | reverse complement strand
TCTAAAATACCTTTATTTATTTTTTATTGTTTAAACACTATTAAAATACTTTAATACACTTAAAATAATGACCCACATACTTAGAATAATTAATTAACCAATTACTAAAAGACCCTCACTTGGCCGAGTCCCTTGGACAACACTCAGGTGCGACTTACGAAACCCCCACCTACGGACCATAGGTGGGGTGACGGGTCGTCATGTCATCTCATCGTTTGGATCTGAGAGTTGGTCCTCGGAGCTAAGGCTCCCTAAACTAAGTCTTGACCTACGGAGCAGACTTACGGGACCATTGTTTGACTTACGGGGCGTAGCTTGCCATCGTAAGTCAAGTTGTCCAGGCAGCTTTTTGGGCAAAGTTGGGGTCCTCCTCAAGGACCCCTAGGGTGGTCCTTGGGGAGTCTTTCTCGAACGTTTAACCCCTATACATTCCCATCTAGGTATGAGAACCATTTTTACAAGATTTAGACCGCAAACGACACACCAACTTCCATGACAACACACTAGCACCAAAAGACTAGTTTCCGGACATCATGGTCGTCTCTTGACGTTTGGTTTCCAAACTCTTCAAACTAACTTTAAAAGTCATTTCTCAACATTTTAACAAGTTCCCAACTATATACTAACATGTGAGGCTCTAGTTTCACTAGTTCATTTTAGGGTCGTTACATTATCCCCCACTTAGGAACATTCGTCCCCGAATGACACTTTAATAACATAAAGGGGTAACGACTCAAGACTAGCAGCCCACAATCAATCATGCATCATCAATATAAATACATCAATGTAAGGCACAACACCAAAGGAGGAACATCACTCCATACCATAAACTCAAAACACAACAAGAAGGTAGGAACTACATTTACAACTCATTATGCATAAAGACTTCACATTTCTCATTTCATTTCATTGGAGGAACTTCCTTCTCCAAATCACATCATGCTAATTATAACATCATTAAGCAATTAGGCTATTTTCTCATACAAGTACAATTATGCAATATCTTCAAGAACACCTTTAAGCATGCTCACTAGTCAACTCATGCAATATTTAGGCAACTTATCATAAATGCATATCAACATGAGGGACATAATTTGAAAACTCATTTTCTCATATAAACAAGAATTCAAAAAGGTCATGAATAACATAAGGAGAACATAAAACTCATTTTCACATAAGACTCCAATACATGCATCATGCTACTAGAAACACAAGGTCTCAAGCTTGAATAAGAATAGAAGGAAAGTGACAAGAATATCTAAACTCACCACAACCTATTAATCAACATACCATCCCCCACTTAAGGGAAAACTCATACTAGAGTCAACATGAGGAATTAACAACAAGGAACTATCATTTACCGGTACTTTCGTCGGAATTAGCTCTTTAGTCCTTGTTAGTTTGAAGCACATAGAAACGGTTTCTTTTTGGGGCATTCGAATCCAGGCCATCACTAGAAGCTTTCTTATCCTCCCTTCCTTTTTCCAAGAGTATTGGACAATCTCTCATCTTATAACCCTTCTTCCCACACCCAAAGCACCCATCAGTGCCGGCAAGACACTTCCCCGAATGTTGCTTGGCACACTTAGACCTCTCAAAGTAAGAACCACCTCCATTCCCTCCTTGAGATTTAGGGTTAGATTCCCTACCATCATTGCCCATTGAGGACTATTGGTTGTAAAACCTCTTCTTGGACCTAGGATGACCTTGATCATCGAACCTTGCCCTTTTTATCTCCCTATTCATCTTCCTAAGTTTTGTCTCCTCAAGTTGTTGAGCATAAATCATGAGCCTTGAAATATCCATGTCATTGTGAAGCATTGTCGTACGGCACTCTTCCTCAACCAAATCGGACACTCCCATTACAAACTTATTCATTCTAGCCCTCGAATTTGCCACTAGGGTTGGAGCATATTTGGATAGTTGTGTGAACTTGAGAGAGTACTCCTTCACACTTATACTCCCTTGCCTAAGGTTCATGAATTCTACCAACTTTTGCTCCCTCAACTCTAAGGGGAAAAACCTATCAAGGAATGCCTTTTTGAACACCTCCCAATTAATGGGACACGCTCCTCTAGGCCTCTAACCTTTCCATTATTGATACCAAATTTGAGCCACATCTTTTAGTTGGTAGGAGGCTAACTCCGCCTTCTCATCCGAAGACACCCCCATTGCACTAAGTATTTTCCAGAGCTCATCAACAAACTTTGGGGATCTTCCTCTACTTGGAACCTAGGAACTCGGGGGGGGTTCATTCTTGAGAAATCCCTTAATCTCGAAGCCATAGAACCCTCATTAGCATTCACTCTAGGCCCCACCTCCCTATTCACTTGGGCCGTCATAGCTTGGGCCAAAGTTAGGAAAGCCGACCTAATCTCCTCATTGGTCATTTCCGGGGGAGCCACCGAAACTTGATTTCCTTCATTGTTTTGAGGCACTTGGTCACCTTGAGGGCCTTGGGGAGGAACTCCCCCATCTACATTCTCCTCTTACACTCTCCTCAGGTTACCTCTTGTATTCATATCATATAAACACAAGAGAAAGGATTAGGAAAAATGACACTTACATAGTTAAACTCTAAGGCAAGACTTCAGGAATATGAAAGAAGCTTAACTTTTACCGTCCTATAGCCTCTCACTCATAGATGCTTAATTCACCTTTAAATATAAAATGGGTTCTAGAGATTTGGGGAAAATATGGGTTCTTGAAGGAATTCAATATAAAATCACCTTTAAATGCTTAATTTAACATCAATTCAATGTTATAGTGTCTTTATAAATCGTTTTGGATAGAACCCATATCAAGATTGAAAACTAAATTTTTGGATCAACTTTGAAGGTTTGAAATCCAATTTGAATTGGTTCCTTCAATGGAAAAGTAAACAAGGATGAAGGATCACCATACCTTATATTTGAGAAGACCCACGAAATTGATGTGAAATACCCCTTGAAATCCAAGCCCTAGCTTGTTCTTCACCTTGACCTTCAATGGAGTTCTAAAGAGAACCTTTTTGAGAGGGAAGGGTTTTGTTACGGAAAATTTTGAAGAATGAATTCTAAAATACCTTTATTTATTTTTTATTGTTTAAACACTATTAAAATACTTTAATACACTTAAAATAATGACCCACATACTTAGAATAATTAATTAACAAATTACTAAAAGACCCTCACTTGGCCGAGTCCCTTGGACAACACTCAGGTGCGACTTACGAAACCCCCACCTACGGACCATAGGTGGGGTGACGGGTCGTCATGTCATCTCATCGTTTGGATCTGAGAGTTGGTCCTCGGAGCTAAGGCTCCCTAAATTAAGTCTTGACCTACGGAGCAGACTTACGGGACCGTTGTTTGACTTACGGGGCGTAGCTTGCCATCGTAAGTCAAGTTGTCCAGGCAGCTTTTTGGGCAAAGTTGGGGTCCTCCTCAAGGACCCCTAGGGTGGTCCTTCAGGAGTCGTTCTCGGACGCTTAATCCCTATACATGCCCATCTAGGTATGAGAACCATTTTTACAAGATTTAGACCTCAAACGACACACCAACTTCCATGACAACACACTAGCACCAAAAGACTAGTTTTCGGACGTCATGGTCGTCTCTTGACGTTTGATTTCCAAACTCCTCAAACTAACTTTAAAAGTCATTTCTCAACATTTTAACAAGTTCCCAACTATATACTAACATGTGAGGCTCTAGTTTCACTAGTTCATTTTTAGGGTCATTACACGAACCATCAAGACTCATCAACAAGCTAGGATAATAAGCAAATCCAATCTTAGGCCACTACGGTGATCACCTTGAGAACTGGACACTACACTAGGTAAAAATGTAGGAAAAGTAGACGTTAGTACGAAAATGCACTAAGTATGATAGCCATGTATAAAAACATGCTAAAAGGGACATTTCATTTGACAGTATGCAATTTACCAAGTTTAAACCTCATCATAAGGATATTGGAAAAACATAAGTCATAAACATAATCAACATAGTCATTACCATCTTTAAATGCTTTTGAAAATCATATATAAAGCTTAATGAGTAACCATAGTTTATAATTCATATCTTATTCTTTATGTGGGAATAAGCCTTAACCAACATGAGACTAGGTGAGCTATAACATGGTCCTCCGATGTTACCCACACCAAAAAGGGATGTCCTACTAACCTAAAGTAGAACCATACTTTTAGCTTAGGTGGATCCATTAGCTAAATAACCTATGGGGTACATAGTTTATGGGATAAGGAGATTGCTACTAGAAATCTGACCTCTACTATCATGAGGGCTCCCATCTCAAGAGATTGCTTCTAAAAACCGGCCTTTACTATCGTGAGGGCTCCCATCTCATATCAATATCCATTCGGTGCTAAGAATTAATTCCCACAGGGTACTTATTAAGTCATGACATATTTCATAGTCATGGAACAATGTCCTTGACAATCATTTCAACATAATTCATAGGATAGCTCTTAGATCATGCATGAGAATAACCTTTCATCGTCCATGTTTACATACATATCTTAGATTCAATTAGGTGAGAATAGGCTTTCAACCTTAGAACCTTCATATTGTGACAAAACCTTTCACATCATATTCATATTCATGCATAGGTGTGTAGATGAGAATTGTTTTTTCAACAACACAACAACAAGATCATAATCATAGACACTTCAATCTCAAAGTGTTCCTAAAGCATATACATAAATCTCATAATCATGCATAATTGTTATACTTTGACCTTTAAGGGTCATTGCTCATACTCAATCAATACATCTAGAATTAAATACATTAGACATGGATATCATCATAATTCAAGTATTCCAATCACTGCAAGCATAATCTTATAACATACTTTCATCAACAAAGACCCACATCACAAGATCATAATTGAGAAATATGGGGTTTTCATGGGTTCTTGTGGAATTCAACATAAAATCCATAGTAAATCATCAATTCATACAAAATATATCATAATTCAATCATTAGAAACAATTTTGAAAGGAACCCATGACTTTGGAACTAAACCCTAACTTTTGAGAATTTCTATCTTTGAAATTTGGATTTTTAAGGGACTCCATGGATAAAGAACTACCATACCTTAATAACAAAGCCCAAAGAAATTGGTGTGTAAAAGATTGCTTCTTGAACCCTAGCTTGAATCTCCTTCTTCTTCTTCCTCAAGTTTAGAGAAATATTTTGGAGGGGATGAACTTTGGGAATTATTTTGGGTTTTGGAATAAATGACTTAATTGGGTGAGTTTTGGGGTTAAAATTACATATATAGGGGTCATAGGCTTGGGCAAAACAACATATCCTTGAGTTAAATCAATTGGTAAAAAACCCAAGAAGTTCATTGACTGGAAACTGCCAAAATGGCATGAAGGACGCCTTCACGGATAGTCATCATCACCACAGCCCATCAAACGGGCCATGAAGAAGTTTCAGCCTAACAATGCTTCACTATTTCGAGCAAAACTTTTTACTCTGAGATGGGAATTGGGCAAACTCGGTGGAATTTGAAAGAGAACTCAGAGATCTTTAATTGGATAGGTAATGGCCCACCTAATTCATTTTGAGCCAAGAGATATGACCATTTGATGTTGATCATAAACTCTAAGTCTAATAAAAAGCCCTTCACGTGAGGCTCCACGAGTCGTGGTGCCTCTCATGGTCATGATCCAGTAGCTAGGCAACCTTCCCCTTAACCTCTAAAAATATAAAGCACCACCACAAGCCATGGCAATCACCATGAGTCGTGAAGTGGTTCGTGTGGAGGGGGCTGTTTTGGGCAGCCTTTTCATAGCGACTGCCTAGCCCACCACCAGCTACACCATGAGCCATGGTGGTGGTCGTGGAAGGTGAGGCAGTGTCCATGGAAGAGTGAACTACCCTAGTCCTCTTCCTTGGCTCTTGCCCTCTTCCTTGGCTCTAACCCTCACACTTAGCTCTAGTTTAGCCTACTAATTCACGGGGTGTTACATACTTGGGAGGCCGAGGCCAATATGAAGCCCCGCAATCCTCATATTTTTCTTTCTACTCCTACCCTAGCTTGAGTTAAATAGTTCCTCTTGAGTTTTCCTTGTTTTGGGAGTCATGTGTGCTATATGAGTTTTCCATGATTTTCTTATATTATGCATGTTCTTGAAAAATTCATGTTTAGTAAGAAAATGAGTTTTCATGATTGATTTTCCTCATGTTGTTGTGCATTGAGTAAGAAGTTCCCTATATGCTTCATGAGATGACTTGTTGAACATGCTTTAGTTGTGCTTTTTGAAAGTATATTGCATAAGGGCTCCATGAGATTGTGTTGAGCATGCTTTTAGTTTGGAGAAGGTAGTTCTCCTATGAATATGAGAATATTGAGTTTTCATTCATAATGGATTGTTAGATGTAGTTCCTACTTTCTTATGATGCATTGAATATATTTGAGATGGAGTTGAAGTTTCCTCCTTTAATTGTGCATTATTTTGATGTTGCATGCATGATGGCCTGCTAGTCTTGAGTCTTTACTTCCGTAAGGTGTCTAGATCTTCATTCGAGGATGATTGTTCCCAAGGGGGAGATATTGTCACACCTCGGAAACTGGAAGGCTAAACTAGAGCTAAACGTGAGGGTTAACATCATGGAAGAAGGACAAGGGCCAAGGGAGTGGACTAAGGCAGCCTACCTTGAAGAAGGCACTGCCCCAGCTACCACGCCAACCACCATGGCTCACGGTTAAGACCATTGCCCTTGGTGTGGCACGTGGTGGGCTAGGCAGTAGCCTCTCCAAATCTACCAAAAATCAGGCCTTCTTCACAGGCCACTTTAAGGCTCGTGGGGAAGACCACAGCTTGTGGGCAGGCTCGTAGAGGGGAGTTGGGGGTGTGAGGGTTGAAAGGAAGTGGCAAGCCACTTCCTCAAAGCCAATGAGAGGGACCACAACTCGTAACAAGCACCACAACTCGTGGAGCCCCTCGTGAAGATGCCTTGGGCTTGTGGACTGAAGGCACTTGTTGCCTAAGCTACTACCTCAACTCCATGAAGGGGACCATGGCTCATGGAGCCCCACGTAAGACCTGGGTAGCCCATATTAAGTGAACAGTGTTTTGGGTATTTCCGATTTAAATCCTAATTAAGTGAGGCCGTTATGCCTAAATTTTATACACCTATATAAGCCTTTTTAACTCAAAATACACTGAGTCACCTCATTATTTCCCAAAACCCTATTCAAATCCCCAAAGTTCATCATCTCCAAATATTCTCTCTCTAGAACTTGAAGAAGAAGAAGAATGAGGAGGTTGCAGCTAGGGTTTAAGAAGCTAGGTTTTCACCCGAAATTCATTGGGCTTCATTGATAAGTTATGGTAATCTTCATCCATGGATAGATTTCATCCGTAAAGTCCCTTTAAAGCTTCGATCTCAAAGACAGAAATCCCCAAAAGTTAGGGTTTGATTCCAAAGTCATGTTTTCCTTTCAAAATTGATTCTAATGATTGGATTATGTTATATTATGCATGAATTGATGATTTCCTATGGTTTTGATGATAAATCCCCAAGAACCCATGAAACCCCCATATTTCTCAATTGTGACCTTGTGATGTGGGTTTGTTGAGGATAGACGAATGTTATGAAATTATGCATGTAGTAATTGGGTTACTTGAATTATGATGATATCCATGTCTAATGTAGAAATTATAGATGTGTTGATGGAATATGAGCTTTGAACCTTGAAAGGGCAAAGTATGAGAATCATGCATGTTTATGACATTTAACTATATGCTTTAAGAACACTTTGAGAGTGAAGTGTCTATGATTATTATCTTGTTGTTGTGTTGTTGAAAGGACAATTCTCATATACACAGCTATGCATGAATATGACATGATGTGAAAGATTTTCTTACAATATGATGATTATAAGGTTAAAAGGCTTTCTCACCTATTGAATCTATATGTAGATGTGGACAGTGAAAGGTTATTCTCACGCATGATCTAAGAGTTATCCTATGAATTACGTTGGATTGAGTGTCAAGACATTCTTCCATAAATATGAATTAAGTCAAGACTTAATATGTACTCCTTTGGAATAAATGCTTAGCACCGATTGGATATTGATATGGGATGGAAGGCCTCACGTTAGTTGAGCCCGGGTTTCTAGAAGCAATCTCATGGGATGGAAGCCCTCACGTGAGTAGAGACTGGGTTTCTATTAGCAATCCCCATAACCAATAAACTATGTGTCCCAATAGGTTATTTATCTAGTTGATCCACCTAAGCTAAAGTCACAGGTTCTACCTTAGGCAAGTAGGCCAACCCATTTCAGTGTGGGAGTCTCCGGATTCCATGTTAAGCTCACATGGTCTCATGTCGATTAAGGTTTATTCCCACAATAAGAACATGCATATGAATTATGAACTATAGTAGTCGATCAGTCCGAGATTTAGACTCATTTAGGAATCTGTTTCGATAGTTTTAGTGTCCTCAAATGCCTAATTTATGCTGTAAATTGATGTTAGAGCCTTGATTTACAGGTATGTGGATTAAGGAGAAAATCAAGGACACTAACAGGCAAAAAGCAACTGAACAAGCTAAAGAAGTGGAGAAGAGCAATCTTGGTGATTGCCAAGACAACTCAGCGAACTGCCAAGTGGCTCTTTAGACCACCTAAAGTTCCAGCATGCCAGCCCTGAGAGAAGAAACTAAGACAGCGACAGAAATGGGTAGTCGGTGAATCACTGATTAGTTCCGCAAGGACAGATAGATCGCCCAAAGTCACAGGACTTGAGGATGCTGAGAACCAATGCAAAATGGCGATGGAAGAGAGCAAAGGATGGATCACCGAACCACTCAGCGAGCTTGACTTACCTCGCCTACTGGCTCTTCAGGATAAATTTTGGGAAACTATAAATGGGATTTTAAATGTAATATTAAGAGTTCTCTTCGAGTTCATTCCTAGAGTCCTCTCTCAGATATTACAGTTCCCATTCTAGACTTAGAGTTTTCTCTAGACTTTTCAGTTCAGATTGTACAATTTTGGAGGATTTGGAAAGTTGGTTTTTGAACTTCGTTCTTTGAATCATTTTAAAGGATTGGAGACTCTTACCCACACCATGTCTAATGCATTTGGTAACCGTTTCTCTGTTTTTATGATGTGTGACTTAAGCCCTAATTCTTGGAGTGTGATTATGTGATTATGGGTTTAATTAGCTTATGGGTATAGCCTATTACTAATTTAAAATGCTATATTGAAGTGGGTTTAATGATTAGTTGTGTCTTTATTTATGAATTGTAGTTGCAAATGGAGTTATAACTTTGAGTTCTTAGTTTGCTTGAGAAAGAGGTTTTTGAACCAAAACTTGTGATTAATGGTTTGTAGGTATTGGGTTGATATGGGTGCAGCTCGAAAGAGTGAATTCCAAACCAAATACCACCCATCTTGCGAGAGAGAGAAGATGTATTAAGGTTGTGGGTTGTTCTTATTTGCTAAGCTTGTTGATCTTTGAGAGAAATCACTTGAATCGAAGTAGTTGTTCAGGAGAAAGCTATTTCACTCAAAGCCCAGCTTACCCATTGATATTTAGCTATTTATTAGTAGTTTCAATTACCCATATAGCGAAATTTTCCTATAATCAACCCATTACACTTAAACTCAACTAGATGCATTAGAGAACAAGATTTCGACAGTTTAAGCAAGATTATCGAAGAAAAACCGATCGCTAAGCACTTCATTCCAATAAGGGAGGTTAGTAGAGTACAACAAGATCACAATGTTTGCAAATCAGTACAAAATTGATAAGATAATTACGGGGACTAGGAAGCTGACCTTTTGTACTAATTAAGATGCTATTGAGATGCTAGGCAGCAATGCAATCCAAATCTGCACACAAATCAATGAACCAATATACTCCAAGAGTGCAAGAAAAATAAAATAGAGTGCAGGTGTGAGTTTGGGAAGGTAAAAATGTGAGGGAAAGAGGATGAGGTTAAGTTTTTAAACCCTAGCTGAAAGACCATCCAATTTTCGCTCGTTCGGCGACATTAGTTCCGATTGCCGATCCACTTGGCGATTCACAGAGTGATCACTGGACTCACCAAGTTTGATAGGACCTTCAGTCAAACTGAAGATCCAAACGGCGGTATACATCGGGATCGCCGATATGATCGGCGACTCGCCAATAATTCCTTGATCTCACCGAGTTTTACAGACCCCAAAGTAAATTGATCTTGGTCCTAACGGCGGTCTGGACCGAGGTCGCCAAACCAATCGGCGATTCACTGACTAAGCTTTTAGTTTGCCAATCTGTACTTCTCGTTCAATTTCCACACTTCCACTTGTGCAATTAACACACCATTATTTTACCAAAGACAAATAAAGCAATAAATAGTTTTGGGTTGCCTCCCAAACAACACATTAGTTAACGTCGTGGCACGACGCAAGTCCACCTTCAAACCTTATTTCCGATGTTGACCATAGTGCCACTAGGCAGACCCCCCTTTTGTCTCGGATTTAAGTGAGACGACATCTGACCCATCTGGGTCTCCAGCTGCTTGATTGATACTGAATGGGAGGTGATAGTTTGGCTAAGGGTCGACACATCCTCTTTTATCCCTTTCAAGATCTTATCTGACCTTTCGACTTTGTTGAGGATACGAGAAAGCATATCCTCAGACCTTCCGCCCTTCGAATCCTTTGGATTTTGGCACTCGTGGGGAGGCACATACTTATCTTTCTCCCCATCCTTCCAATTAGGATTTCGGTCTCTCCATTCACGATCCTTCCAACCTTCATCTCTAGCCCAACCTTTGTTACCACCCTCCCTTGGGTATTTTGAACGATTGCCACCGCCTTGGTTGGATAAGAAGTTCACTTCTTCATTATACAAGGCTTCAAATTTCTCCTCCTCAGGATTTGTACACCCGACCCCCACAATGTTAACACCACAGGCACCAGCCACTATGACATTCTAGATAAAATATCAAGTTGTGTCATGATCTTTGCCATGTTTTGGTCTCTCTCATTATCTTTTTCCATCTACTCCTTGGACAACTTGAATGTGAGAGGAGAGACCTGGTCTTCGCGAGTGTACCATGCCCTATTGATGATTTTCATGACATCTAAGAGTTGAGCTGCTACTGCATATGGTTGCTGCATCAAGCCTCCCGGTGAGAGTTTATCAGTGACACCTTTGTTTACCGAATCCAAACTTCATTAGAAGTATTAGCAAAACATTCTCAGGCAGACCATGAGTTGGACATTGTAGTACCAACTTTTTAAACCGAAGCCAAGTCTCATGGATTGTTTTACCCTCAAAATGCTTAAAGCTTTGGATTTTATCCCGAAGAGTCTTCATCTTTGAAGGGGGGGGGGGGGGATTGCATATTAAATGCGGTTACCAATTCCTCCCAGGAAGTGATGGATTCGCGAGGCAACTCCGTCAGACAGTTGCACACTTCCCCCATTAACGAAAAAGGGAATAGTCTTAACCAAACCGACTCCTGAGAGATGTTTTTGAATGAGAATGGTCCGCACACATCCACGAAGTTACGAAGATATTCATGAGGATCCTCATAAGCCAATCCACTGAAAAGTCCCTTTAGTTGCAAGAGTTGCAACATAGTACTCGTTATGTGGAACATTGCATTTCCCTCAGCCGGAGGTAAACGAATTGCCTGAATACCTCCCATGAGATGGGGGTCATTAATGTTGGGCTCTTGGACATCATTGAGATTTCCAATGTCGTCTTGGTGGCCTACTTGGCTACCGTTGCTGTCGTTTATGCTCATGCTTCCTCTTTTCAACACAAACAATAAGAACCAAAACTGAAAATTAAGTAAGTGTAAACAATAATTATTAAGAACAAAAATTTTACCATACTAAAAATTTTCAAGTAACACCACTCCCCGGCAGCGGCGCCATTTTGATGTTTGTGTAATCAAGACACGTCTTACAGTTTGGGTGTCTACAATCGTACAATAGTTTAGTAACTCAACCTAGGGTTGGGATCGAGTCCCAAGGGAGTGGGCTTGAGAATTAATAGAGTAATAAAATTAAGTTCTAGTTAGTTATAGCTAATAAACATTTTGGAATACAAATATGCTAAATCAAAAAGGGGGACACAAAAGTTTCAATTGACAAATGGGGGTTTTGATGCAAGTAGGCAAAAACAACGAAAATAACAACGACAGTTAATCAAAGAGAGGAGGTTCTTGGGATGTGATAGGAATACGGGATAGACTAAGCTATTGGGTACATGCTTTTGTTGGTAAATTTGTTGAATCTTTGTGGCTAGGCTAGACTATAGTGGGGGTAAATTCTCTCTCGAGCAACTTACCCTGAATCAACCCCGTTCCTCTCGGACACCGAGTTATCGGTTTAAGCACAACCTCCGCCTTAACCAACTCACTCTCTTAAGCTGAACCTCATGTCAACCCACTCACACTGGCCATCAATTTAGTAGTCTTAGTTTTGCGTCCTCCCTCTCGAGCAGGTCGAAAACACAAAGGTGTAGTTGTATTTGCAACTACAACCCCATTAAGTTCAACCACAACTACTAACTGAAATCACATCAAAACAACAAATAAACCCTCAACAAGCAAGACCCAACATATAATCTAACCCATATTCACAATATCATACCCCAAGAATTGCGGTTTTTAGACACACATCAAGAGATAGAAATTTATACCTAAATGAGTTTGCATTCAAATGGGTATGAAGATTTTAGTCTTGATACAAGCCAAAAATGAAGAATCCAAGAGACCCAAGTCCAAATGCTTGAAGATGAAACCCTTGTGAATCTTCTTCTCCAAAACCCTCTCCCAAAACTTAGAGAAAAACTCAAAAACTAAAAATATAATGTTCAAAGCTAAAAATCTTATATGAGAAAGAAAAATCTCAAGGAGTGTTTATAGTTTTCAAAAATATGTGTTGCGTCAGGTCGTTTGACGACATTAGTTGGTATCGCCGAAGCATTCGGCGATCCGCCCTTTAGCCTGGTTCATCGCCCTTCTGCTTTAGTCTTCAGCATTTTAGCGTTCTGGAACATTGGACGATATGAATCTGCTTCGCTGACTCGCTCGGCGATTCGTCAACTACTTCTTTGCATCGCAGACTTTACTTCTCGCATCATCATATTTTGGATCATTCAGTGACAGACTACTGCTTCCTGGATCTGTTCGGCGACACACCGACTGCTCCTTTCACCGCCGATTTAATCCTTTCTTTAGGGCTCAGCACACTGGAACAAAAGGCAAGGATGGGCCTGTTCGCGATACGCCGATTGGGTTCGGCGATCCTCAGGCCTTCACTTCTTCATTCTTTTGGCTTCTTTTGCTCCTTTTTGCTCGATAGTGTCCATGCCATCCCTCAAACTTCAAATACCTAAAACTTAAGGGTTTTCATCAAATATCTAGATAAAACATTTATTTGAGGACACTAATTCCATCAAAATATAGCCCTAAATAAGTCCAAATTAAGTCCAAATTGTAGACTCATCACCTAGTTCCTTTTTTTCTCAATAGTGTCCATGCTTTGTTTCGCACTCTGACTACCTGAAATTCAAGGATTTACATTAGTTAGTGAGGCGAAATATGCATTTTAGGACACTAAATATATTAAAATAAAGCCCTAAATGAGTCCAAATCGTGGACTCATCAACCAAACTTGGAGCATATTTGGAGAGTTGGGTGAACTTTAGAGCCTACTCCTTAACACTCATACTTCCTTGAAGAAGGTTGATGAACTCTTGTACCTTTGCCTCCCTCAACTCTAGGGGGAAGAACCTATCAAGAAATGCCAATTTGAACAATTCCCATTCTACCGGGCCCGCTCCTACGGGTCTCTATAACATCTAGAAAATTAATAGGTGAAACTAGAGCCTAACGTATGAGTCTTAAAATTTTATGCATAATTTGAAGTTATTAAATAGTCCAAAAATTTGACGAAGTATAAGTTTAAGAGAGGGTTCAAGAAAGGCGAAAGGCTTCACTACCCTTAGAAGGACTCTTGAATTTTGCCTTAGCCGTGTGGGCAAAATGCATTGTTCAAGAGAGGCTTCAAGGAAGGTGAAAGCCTTCACCACCCTTAGAAGCTTCCTTGAACCAATTTCTTAGCCATATATGCAAGGAGGCAAGTTCACGTGAGGCTTCAAGGCCCGTGAAAGGGCCTCCACTGCCCGTACAAGTCCCTCATGGAATTTGCCTTAGCCAATTTTAGCAAGAGGTCAGTCCACGTAAGGGTCCAAGGAGCGTGGATGACCCCGCTGCACGTGGAGCGCCTCATGTGGGGGATACCTTAGTGCTCCTAGGCAGTGTGCACGTGTGCAAGTAAGCGTCCACAGCAAGTGGACAAGCCCACTGCCCGTGTAGACCCTCATGGACATTCCTTAGCTTTAAAAAGCTTAAGGTACAAGTCCAAGGGAGGGTCCACAGCTGGCAGACCACTCCAAGGACCTTAAAAGCTCCCTTGGACTTTGCCTTAGTTTTTTTGGCAAGTCCATGGGGGTAAGGGGCAATTTTGTAAATATTATTTTGAAGTCCTATTTTTAAATTGGTATATTTTATATTAGTTTTAAATAAATATATATATAGCATGTTTAGTCATTAAACACCCAATCAAAATCATTTTCACAAAGACCCAAATCAAAATCAAAAGTTCATCTTCCTCGCAATATTTCTCTCTCTAAAAGCCCAAGAAGAAGAAGAGTAAAATTGAAGCTTGGGCTACCAGAATTCAAGGGTCTTTCATCAAATTCTTCAAGGATTCATCATCGAGTTATGGTAGTTTTCATCTTTGGGTAGATTCCACCCAAAGAGCCCCTTTCAAAACTTGATTTTCAAACTTCCAATTTCCCCCAAATCAAGGGTTTTGGTTCAAACACATGGGTTCCTTTTTAAAGTGATTTCAATGGTTGAATTATGTTGGGATAGATTGAATTGATGATTTATGGTTGAATTTTGGTGAAATTCCCCCGAGAACCCATGGATCCCCTGTATTGCTAAATTGTGATCTTAATTGAATTTATAAGCATGTAAATGGATCTTGTATTAATGAGTTGAATTGATTGAATTATGTTATTACCCACATCTAATGTAGAAATTCTAGAATGTTGGATTGAATGTGATTCATGATTCTTGATGGGTAAATTATGAGAATTTGTACATGAATGTGAGAATTATGCATGTGCTTTAAGACGTATGTTGAGAATGAAGATTCTATGACTATGGTGTAATTGTGGTACTGATTGGAAAGGTTATTCTCCCCATACCCTTACACATTATTATGCATGAACTATTATGACTATAATGATCTTGTTGTGTTGAATGAAAGGCTATTCTCATGAACACACTATGAATATGATGTGAAAGGTTTACTCACATATCTAAGGTTGAAAGAACATTCTCACCTAATGAATCTATGAGCTATTATGATATCATGTTGGTTTGAGTGCCTAGTGAATTCTTTCATGAACATGAACTTAAGTAAAGACTTAATATGAACTAAAAAAGGAATTTGGCTTAGCACCGAGTGGATATGAAAATGAGATGGGTTCCTTCACGCTAGTTAGTCCGGGTTCCCAAGATAGTGATCTCGTGAGATAGAAACCTTCACGTTTAGTCGGGATTTATAGCAGCAATCTCCTTATCCCATAACTATGTGCCCACATAGGTCTTTAGATAGTGGATCCACCTAGAAGCTAATATATGAGTTCTACCTTTAGCAAGTAGGATACCTCTTTTCGGTGTGGGGGTAAGACACCGGATTCCATGTAACTCACATGGTCTATGTCGGTTAAGGCTATATTTCCCTATATGATAAGAATATGAATTATAATAAGAACATGAACTATAACTATGACTTCTTAAGAGGTACTACTTAGTGTGAGTGGGGGATATGAGACTCCATTTATGCATTGCACAAGTAGGCTTTAAGAGTGGTTGTGGTGAGGTCCTCTTATGCTATGAAGACTTATGAATTATGTATGTATGATATGTATTGTTGTTAAGATTGACCTTACTTGCTACAAGTTATGAACATGAATATTTCCTTGTCTATGAGTATTGGCTATGAATGAGTTCAAGGTAAGATATGTATGATGTTGGTGGCCTAAAAGTGGTACTTAGCATTTGGTAGGATTATGGGATCTTGCCTATGCATTTGCACAAGTATAGCTTAGAGTTGCTTATGATATGGTTTGACTTATGTTTCTTCACAAATGTGCATAACGGTTTTTAAACTTGATAAATGCGTGATTTTAACTAAATGTCCCTTTTGAGCATGTTTTAAGGATTTTGGTGCATATCTACCATACTTAGTACGTTTGTGCTAACCCATATTTCTACATTTTTATAAGTGTAGGTTCCGGTCATTGAGGTGTACTTCTATCTTTGAATAGAGCTTGGATTGATTCTCTCCACGCTCTTGGTGAGTCCTCATGGTTCGAGGACGGATTGTTCATTTCTAGTTCTATCTTACTTTCCATTTTAAAAACTATGTTGTAAAGGGCTATGACCCTAAGTTTGTACTCGATTGTATTAGATGGTTCATTGAGATAATGTTTAGACTTCCATTCGGTTTGTGAAAAGACTTTGGTTGTAAAAAAAATTAATTTCGCATCATTTCCATTACTTATGTTTATGATTATGATAAGGGTTATATGAGACCCCCTTCGGGATCAAGTACGTCGTGTTACATATAAGGGGTAACCCCAGGTCGTGACAGTCTCTCACCCTTCCACTGATCATACCACACTTGAGCAACATCTTTTCGTTGGTAGGCGGCTAACTCCACCTTCTCTTCCGAAGACACCCCATAATAGCAAGTATTTTATAAACCTCGTCGATAAACCTTTGAGGATCCTCTTCCACTTTGGAGCCATAAATTCGGGATGGTTCATTCTTGTGAAATCTCTCACTCTTGAAGCCATCGAATTCACATTAGGATTCACTGGAGCTACAACTTCTCTATTGGTTTGAGCCGTCAATGTTTGAGCCAACATTTGGATAGTAAACCTAAACTCCGCATAGGTCACATTCTCAACCAAAGGATCAATCGGAGCTTGATGAGCTTAATGAGCTTGAGGAGGAGCTCCTTGATTCACATTATCATCCTCCATCCTTCTAGCATTAGCCCTTTGTGTAGTCATATCCTGAAGACACAAGAGAAGGATTGCGAGAGGGACTTTATAGAGTTAAACTCTATGGCACGACTTAAGAGGAATGAAAGAAATGAAATTTTCTAAACATCTTGTAGCCTCTTATTCATAAATGTGGCGCGCTTCACACTCATGAACAAGACTCTACTAGATGTGGTATTTGAGAAATCATCCTAGAATCATTCTAAACCTCGTGCTCTGATACCAAGTTTGTCACGACCCACGGGTACCCCCTAAATGTAACAAAGCACATAGAACCCCCAAAGGCTCCATGTATACCACTTATCATATCATAACATAAGAATAGAACAACAAAGAGTAAAACATATTTCAAGTCTTAAAATTTTCATAAACGAAAGTGGAAGTCTAGACTTTTCTCAATATAGCTATCTATTACAATATTCAAAATGAGCAAGGGACGCAGCCCATACAACATAGTCCGAAAAAGGAAATACAAGAAAAGAACTACAATGAGATAACATCCATCCTCGAATCATGAGGACTCACCAACAAGCTAGGAGAATAAGCAAATCCAAGCCTTAGCCACAACGATGATCACATTGAGAACCGGACCCTACACTTGGGGAAAAGGTAGGAAAAGTAGGGGTTGGTACAAAAAAAATGCACTAAGTATGATAGCCATGCATAAAAACATTGAAAACATGCTAAAATAGACATTTCATTTGAATTCATGCAATTTACTAAGTTAAAACATCATTTTGAAGATAGTGGAAAAGCATAAGTTATACGAATAGTTATTAAATTGATCATCATATCATAAGAGAAACATATCATAAATACCTCAAAGCATACTTGTACAATGAATGCGTATGACCCCATAAATCTCAACCATGCTAAGTAAAGCTTCTTGAGTAACCATAGTTCATAATTCATATTCTTGTTCATATTGTTGTCATAGTGGGAATAAGCCTTAACCGACATAGACCATTTAGCTTAACATGGATTCTGGTGTTACCCACACCGAAAAGGGTTGTCCTACTTGCCTAAGGTAGAACCATACTCTTAGCTTAGGTGGATCCACTAGCTATATAACCTATGTGGGCACATAGTTGATCGGATAAGAAGATTGCTACTAGAAACTCAGACTCAACTAAGGTAGAAGGTTTCCATCTCATGAGACATACTTTGGAAACCCGAACTTAACTAGCGTAAAAGGATCCCATTCGGAAGCTGGACTCAACTAGCGTAAAAGATCCCATCCCATACACAATATCAACTCGGTGCTAAGCATTAATCCCCACGGAGTACATATTAAGTCTTGACTTAAGTTCATATTCATGGAAGAATGACTTGACACTCAATCCAACATAATTCAAACGATAGCTCATAGGTCATGCGTGAGAATAACCTTTCACCGTCCATGTCTTCATGTAGATTTAATAGGAGAGAAAGCCTTTCAACCATAAAATCATCATATTGTGAGAACCTTTCACATCATATCATAATCATACATAATTGTGTATATGAGAATAATCTTTCAACAACACAACAACTAGATCATAATCATAGAAACTTCACTCTCAAAGTGTTCTTATATACAAAGACTTCATAAACATGCATAATATCATAATTTGCCCTTTCAAGGATAAAAACTCATATCAAATCAATACATATAGAATTTACTACATTAGACATGGATATTAACATAATTCAAGTAACCCAATTACTACAAGCATAATCTCATAATATCCTTCTTTCATCAATACACCCACATCACAAGATCATAATTTGGGAATATGGGGATTTCATGGGTTCTTGGGGATTTCAACATAAAAACCATAATAAATCATCAATTCAAACATAATATAAAGTAATTCAAGCATTAGAATCGTTTTTAAAAGGAACCCATGTCTTTGGAATCAAACCCCAGCTTTTAGGGATTTTCATCTTTGAATTAGGATTTTGAAGGGGCTCCATGGATGAAGACCTACCAAACCTTAGCAATGAAACCCAATGAATTTGAAAAGAACTTCTTCTTCTTCCTTGAAGTTCTAGAGAGAGAATATTTGAGAGGGAATTGAGTTCTTTTTGGTGATTTAGAAATAATGACTTGGATGACTTAATTTAGTGATATAGAATCCTTATATATGTGATCTAATTTAGGCTAAAATGACACACTTAATATTAATTAAAACTGAAAAACCCCAAAGTGTCCCTAAACTTAACCACCAAAAATCAGTTTCCAGGCCTCATCCACAATCATCACTTACAGACCATGGTTGGACCCACGACCCGTGCTGGTGAAGCATGGGTTGGGGTTCAGAGACCTGGTTTCAGGGACCTGACCTACGGCCCCTCACCCACTATCGTGGACTGACCAACGGGGCATAGGTCCCTCCGTTGGTCACTGTCCAAGCAGTTTCTAGGGGTCCTCCTCAAGGTCCCACGGTTGGTCCTTGGGGGTCGTACCTTGACGTTCTAACACGAAATCCTTTATTTTTATGTATGAGGCGTTATATTCAAGACTCTAGCCCTCATGTTAAGCTCTAATTTAGCCTACTAATTTTTGGAGTGTTACAATAATAAAATATAATATAAAAAACTAAATCATAATAAATTAGACCCATAAAGATTGTTAGGAAATCCCATATGAATTGGGTGAAATTGAATTAGAGATTTGAGTTTCTTTTGGGACTAGTGGATGAAAAAGATCTATTGGTGCATTCCCTCATACCTCGATAATCAAAGCCTCACCAAAGCAATAGGAAAGTGACCTTGGAGCTTGATATCCTAGCTTTTCCCCTTTGAGATTGAGAGAGAATTGAAGAGGATGAACTTAGATGGGATTTGGAGTTTTGAGAGAATGAGAGGGTTTGGGTAGTTTTAGGACTTGAAAATCAGTTAGAAGAATTAGAAATAGGCTAGAAACAACGTAATATAGGCCTTAAAAGGATAGGAAAAATACCCAAATATCCTTAACAAATAATTGTCGGACAGACCTACGGTTGGGTTCCACGTTCTGTAGGACATACTACATTTCGTCTTGTTAAACTTTATAACCTCAACTAGAGCCCAAGAGTCTGAACAAATCCTATGGGACCTCCCTACGGTTCGTTGTCTGGTCTACGGTCCGTAGACCTCACCTGTAGACTTCAAGTAACAAAAAATCACCTAAGTCCAAACATCATTCCACGAGTCCACTCTATGATCCGTAACACAAACAATGACCCGTAGGTCCTATACGTAGATCACAAATACATCAGATCCATTAAGTGTGGAACCACTCTACGAATGACTCCTACGACTTGTAGAGTCCACCCGTGATCCCTGGAACCAAATTTCCAAAATCTTTGGAGTCACTCTTCGGGCATCATCTACGACCCGTAGTCCATTCGACGACTCGTCCAGTTAAATCGTAACTCATCATCAGAGACTTGACATTTTTCGAAATCTTGCCCAGTGTCTACGAGACCTATCCTATGACCCGTAGAGCATACTGTGACTGGTAGGTTGACCCATAAAACCAAGTACCTGCAACTTTTTTTGAACTTTTCCAACTCGAACTCAACTTTCGATTTTCGAGGTGTTACAATATAATAGATCACTTATATGTTATAATAGTTCGTAAATGATATATTTTTTTAAATAACAATTACTTAGAATTATTTAAATTTTCTCTAATTCGCATGGGTTAATTTACTAATAATAATAAAAAAAAAATTCGACCTTTCAAGTATATTTCAGATTTCAGATTAATGAGAAAAAATTAAAGAAAGAGGTACCATATTGGCATTAGGTGCGCGCTTCTAGGGCACGAATCGCAGTTGAATCTGTTCCGCCCAAACTTCACATATTGGCATTATGGGCCTGCCTCTAGGGCACGAATCGCAGTTGCATCCGTTCCGCCTAAACTTCATCTCGCTGCAAAAATCTTCACCTTTCGTCAATGGAGAAAAAATGTGAAAGAGAAGATATGAGTGCAATCGATACAGAAAGGATGAAAAACCTGAAGAAGATGAGGGAGACATTGGTATATGATGTGTATTACTTACAAGTAGAAAACTATGTTAAACATGCGCAAATGGCCAGATCTAAACCCCGTATTGACATGTTTCTGGATCAGTGCTCTCGTTTGAAAGAGGAGGACTCATATAGGTATATCTTTTATCTCTCATTCTTCTCCAAGTATATATCCGAATCAGATCGCTACCCCTTGATTTTTGTGCTTTTTTCTTTCTTAGAATATATAGGTCTTCTCAGGCTTGCTTCTGATGATTGAGTCCATAATTTTTCCGTTTTTATGTTTACTGTATGCATACTATTGTCAGGACCAGAACATCAGCTTTATGATTATCAACCTTCCACATATCTGACCTAAAAAATATGACATGTTACAGAATGATAGGCTTATTTTTCCACTCAAATAATTTTGGTAGTAGGTTGTCCTCCCCGATTTGTATTTGTTGGGGGTGTTTTTGAGTTCCAAATTAATACATTGAGATGGTTAGTTGAGTATCTTCATTTGCGCATATTTGTTTTTGAAATATGTGCAGGAGTCTATGGAATATGACTATAACACCGTTGGTTCATGCCAAACAATACAGCCTTAAGGAAATCGAAGATATGACCGACAATTTTCAGCCGTACACGCTGATTAAATCTACCAAGTATGGGAGAATGTTCAGTTGCCCAACCAATGAAGCTATTACTATCAAAACATGGGATTTCTTTTGGCCAAATATCAATACCTATTCTTACCATCCATCTAGATTTTGTGTATGTTAAATCATATATATATATATGTTTTGTTTTTGTTGGATTGGATCCTATTTCTCTCTCTCAACATTTTCTGCTAAGATACTTTAATAAAATTTGCAGAATGAGCTTGAAATACTGACAGATGATAATCCTCATGCATGTTTGATGAAGGTAAAGGGGTTCTGTTTTCAAAATATACTTGCAGTTGTGTATGATGAAACACCAATTCAATTTTTGTCGTACGTCATTTCTGGTATTTAAACTACTTAAAGAAATCTTCATCTGCTATAGTTGAGGGCTACCAGGTTTACTAGTTTTATGTGCTTTAATTTTTACTTGTCATTTGTATTTGTTCCTTGAGATGGGGAAAGCTTTAGATGGAAGGATAGAATGAAGGTGGCAACTCAACTTGCAAGCCTCTTCACCTGGTTGCATGAGAAGCAATTTGCGATTGGTCGTATGGAGCCTTCTAGCATAATGATTGACAAGGTAACATCTAAACCTTATGGATCTCGATTCTTGTTGACATTTTACAAGTAACTGTTCAATAGGATTTGCAGGCAGGGCCATTGTAGTTGAATTTCACTAGAAAATTATATTATTATGCAAATAGGCTAAAACAAGTATTTAGGGAAGTTATGGTATAGAGGCACAAGGTTTACAAATTCTTTATGTTGCAAGCTCAAGGCCTAGGTATGATATTCTAGTACTTTCCAAATTCCTTTATTTGAACTCTCTGCTCATCCATTGCTTGCAGGACTTCAACATGAAAGTAATCGACTTTCCTTTCCTGGTTCGTGTTAGAGACATCCCTCATAACAATCTTCCTGATGCTCCTGAGGCTGATAATGTTACTGAGACTTTAAAAGATGATGTTTACGCATTTGGTATTCTACTTTTGAGGTTGATTACCAATAACAAAAACATTGAAGGTCC
Organism: Solanum chiquidenum; assembly: GCA_029582725.1. Lineage (NCBI taxonomy): Eukaryota > Viridiplantae > Streptophyta > Magnoliopsida > Solanales > Solanaceae > Solanum > Solanum chiquidenum. Next base: position 2,827 of record JAJOOS010017787.1, on the reverse strand, counting down.
ATATCATTGTTGGATTCGGGAGGAGCTACAAGGTGGTAAAGGATCGATAGTGGATAAATCAGTTCTGCTAAATTGTGATGGTGTGCTCGCTTGTGGAATCACAAAACTAGCAACAGAATGTCTGGATGAGGATCCAAATGCACGCCCAGATATGAAGAATGTCTCTGACCGCTTGACCAATTTGGTAAGCAAAGCAACTTGAACCATGGAAGAGCAAATTTTATTGTTTTGTTAAGCCTGTTGTGAGACTTTATATGAATCATGTAGTTGATTAACTGGACATGTCTAGCGGATTACATGCATTAAGATTGTATGGTTCTGATTTGCTTGTTGGGGCACTTCCTTTGAGAGAAAAACTTAACAAACACATGATGTTTAACAAAGAGATATATGGGACTAGCTCTGGCAAAGTGGATTATTTGGGTCACTGCATAAATATTGATATGTTTAGCTTTTAACCTATGTTGCTCAGACTCTTCAAAAATGTCATCTGGTGTGTTGGTTCCTTCAAAAATAGTGCATTTTTGTAGGATCCGACATGGGTGCAACAACATTTTTTGGAGCAACTTAGAACTTAACAACATTGTGTTCTTTAGTGCGCACCGGTCTTTATTACTTTATCTCCATTGCTTTGTGTGGATTTAATTGTCATTAATTTGAATCCTGTGTTTCTTTTTCTTTTGTATTTAATACCAAGTCTCTGCTTGCTGATTTCTACTAGCTAGAGGTTAATTATTCAGTCAAAAGGCGTCTAGCAGAAATACACTCACCTGGTTATAAATGTGAACTTGTTGGCTATTCTTTTTGGATACAGATGTCCGAAATTGGTTTCGAGCAGCGTCAAGTTTGCGTTGCTATCAGCGAGAGACCAGGAGAACAGTTTGGACAAACAAGAATGATTAGTGTTCTCACCTTAGCATTAGCAGTTGGTGTCGTTGGATTCCTCTTGTTTAAGAAGCACTGATTATTCATTCTAACTGTTTAGAGATTTTTCACTTTATATGTAAGTGCATGCATACTCTGTATTATTTCTTGATGGTGAAAGACAAGTGATAGATTTGCATATGTTTTAGCCCACCTTTAAATTGGTGGTGTGGACATTTGTCCGAAGTTGGAAGTATAAAGTAAATGAGACTGTTAATTAAACAAAATATATAATAATATAAATGTGGAAGTCATGATATATTTTAGTAAAACATTAACTTTAAAATACTAATCATTTTTCATAGTCACACAAACATCAATATCTTATTTTAGACCACAAATTTTCTTTCCTTTTTAAATATTATGTCAAGTCAAATTACATCACATCAATTAAGACAAAGACAGTAATTTTTTTATTTTTTTTTGCATTATGTAACTTAAGTTTTCCTTATTTTCATGACAGTTGAAACCAATAGTTTTTTTTTTTTTTAATTTTTAAACTCCATATGCCAAAGATGATGGATATGATAAGGGGTAACAATATTTTTTCCAGCCAAGCAAAATCACATCAAAAAAATGAAGTTTATTAAGTAGAAAAGAGTCGTATTTTCCCTTGTACTCTTAGAAATAAGGGGGAAAAGAGTGAAATTAGGGCTTTTAAGTAGTCTAAGTCGAGGTGGGTGTGTTTGACGTGCACATGTGGCATTTTAGCACACACATGGATGCTTTTGTTAAACAGAAAGGCAAGTGTGGTCCAATAGTTAGACGGCGGGAAGGGCATTTTTGAGCCGAAATATAATTTAAGGGTAGTTTTGATCCTTTTCCGTAGTCGTCTATGTGGAGGTGGGGTCTGTTTGGCGTGCACATGTGCCATCCATGTGGCGTCCATGTGGCATTTAACACACACATGGATACTTCTGTTAACTAGAAGGGTAGGTGTGGCCCAATAGTTTGACGGGAAGAGTATTTTTGAGCCGAAATATAATTTAAGGGTATTTTAAAGCTATTTCGAATAGTTTAAGGGTAGTTTTGACCCTTTTCCGTATATTTTTATTTTAATTAAAAGTTTACTTTCTATTTAATATTTTATCCGACCCACTTAAATAAAATTCGACCCACCCAATTTGAAAACCCGCTAACTGTAACTCCATACCTGGCTCTATGGAGTACACGATCTCTATCTGGGTGTATATATGAAATACATGAAGGAGTAGATAGACCAACAAATGACCATTGAAATGCCTAATGCAATGTACATTGCTTTGGCAAGTGAGGCAGCATTTTGCCTATCTGTTTCAATTTCCTCTGAGATCCCTTATGGATTGGCTTAAAATCTAAAATTTGTTGAGCTAAAGTATCAACTAGCAGAGGAGCAAATGATGCTAACAAGGTCTCGAAAACATCGATCCACAGTATAAATGCTCATTCCTGCAATAGAATTAGGATTAACGAGTTCTCAAATTGCGTGAGTCGAATTTTATTTAAGTGGGTCGGATGAAATATTAAATACAAAGTAAACTTTTAATTATAATAAAAATATATTTATGTCAAAAGTTGGATGATAAGGGTGAATATATCAAAAAAGCATGAGTAAGGATAAATATAAGGGAAACTTACGCGGTTAAGCAAATTTATACTACTTAATTACTCATTATAGCTATAGTTTGCTATAATTACCACTCACGACTAACATTATACATTAATTACGCAGGCTGACTTCGAGTTTGTATAATTTGTCACGTTTGTATATATATGATTTGCCAGAATATACAAATACATATGTATAATATACAATTATCTAACCTATATACATATACAATTCACCTCTCTCCCACTCTCTGCCCTCTCTCGCTCGCCTCTCTCCTCCCTCTCCCAATCTCGCTTGCCATATATACAAATACAT
>JAJOOS010017786.1:0-35626 GCA_029582725.1 Solanum chiquidenum | reverse complement strand
AGTACTTTGACTAATTGGCTATAATTGTGTGTTAAAGTAAAGTCTAAACCATTTTCCTCGTGGGATCGACCCCAACCTACAAGTTGGGTTCTTTACTTGATAACGATCGCTTATGCTTCTTTAGGGAGGTGTAATTTGAGCGTATCATGGATCCACTAAGTTATTCTTATAAATCAATAATGAATCATCTTAAAAGTATGACCTTTTACCCATGTTGGCATACATGGTTTATGAGGACTTTGAGTTGTCTGAACTCTTCCCCATAACGGTGCTCAATTCTACTCCCAATAATATATACTCATACTCATATGTTTAAAAATATAACTCTTTCTCTGATTGAGATAATTGCTCAAACTACCCTCTTAAAAGAGGTTACTACTCTTGAAATATCTTTTGAACTCATAACTCATTTAGAAATCTCAGTTTATCCTTTATCAATGTAAAAATTGATACCTCTGAGATTACATACTCCCCTTAAAACTATTTCTCAAAAACATATCAAAATCATATTTTAATATGATCATTGATGACTTGGGAAGCCATACTACATAAATATTGATGATATATCTAGATACCATACTGCTCATGCATTGATGGCATACTCGATTGTCATACTAATCATATTTTAGAAACCCTTTTCTCAAAACTCATCTTTACTTTCTCAAAACTCAGTTTAAGAACTCAAGTGTTAGATTTAAAAAGCTTTTCAAAATTTATAACTCAAATCATAGGGTTCACGTGGAATTATGGACATGAATGACTCAACTCAGAGATCTTAATAGCAATAAGGAAGCTCGGTACTCAGAACTCAATACTCACGAACTCAAGAACTCAAAACTCATAACTCAACGACATTTCTCCTCTCACAAATACCCAATTCATATGGTTCATGTTGAAATATAGACATGAACGAATCAACTCAAGAATTTTAATGCATACCATATAGAAATTCAATAATTAGGAATATAATTTCAAAAAGAAACATGAACTCAAGAACTCAAAATCAACTTATCTTAAGAATACTCAAATCAAGGGATAGAATCCTAGATTACTCTTTTACTGATTTGAAAGTAGATATAGGGCATGAGGATGAACTAGTCCAACACTATAATATCCTTACATACTTGGAATAACAAGGTTCTTGAAGAATCTTGAAAAAATAACTTGGTTAGAAGTCATGAAACCCTAGCTTGAAGGAGAACAATCAAGAAAATCTTTCTTTAGATTCTTGAATTACTTTCTTGAAATCTCTATGGCCAAGAATTATGATTTTCATTAGTTATTCATAATTTTATGGAGAAATTTGAGTTGGAAAGAATGATATTCTTGGAGAAGGACTTACCTTCAAGAACAATCTTGAAAAAGATTGAAAGAATCTTGAATGGAGTCTTCCACTTTGATTTTTCCTTAGGATTTTGTCCTTAGGTTTGAGAGAGAAGAGAATGATCGATTAAGAGATGAAAAGTTGATTATTTTGGGTCTCTAATTAGTCAAAAAATTCGTTTAGGGTTTTCTTAGATGTAAAAAGACAAAAATGACCCTTTTTAATGCTTTCCCATCGGCAAATTCATCACAACACTGTATCAGGTTACTAAAATGGTCATAACATTTCACTCAAACTTTGGATTAGGGTATGGGTCACATAACTCTTTATTTTCTAAGAGATATGGTCGTTTAAATATGAGCCAAGTAAAATCTTACATCATAACTTAATAGGTTATGAAACTTTCGACTCAACTTTGTTGTAGGAGTTTTTAGTGGCCTTAATTGATATCCCAAATCATTCCAACGCTAAAGAATTTACCTTTACACATATGGCAAATTTAAGAATCACACGATAGGACCCTACAAGTAAATGAAGAATGGTTCGAGTTTTAACTTAGAAATTCTTGGGGTGTTACAATAGCTCCCCCTTGGGATCATTCGTCCTCGAATGACAGCTGGACTGAGAATGGAAGGGGTTACTCTTGCTATATTCAAGCCTAAATCAACATTACAAAGTACTTAACATAGGGTGATTATTCTAATCTAAATGACAAGATTCAGGTTCTATACCTCTATTGGGAATCTCATCCCAATAACACTACCCCTTACCACTACATTCAGCTAACCTTTAACTCATATCAATAAACACCTAATGTATCACGCATAGTTCACATGTTACCAAAACCACATTCAACCCTAGTACTATAGCCACTCCATGGAATCGTACTAACCACTCCTTATAATAATTCATCATTCTCTATCGTCACATCACTACTATCAACAACATCACTCTCAACTAAAAAGGATAACTTAGACAACTTTAGGGCTAAAGATCAAAAGAACGATTCATTCGAGAATTCTGATATAAGAATATGCATGACATAACATTATGTTGGTAGCCATTGTGCGTAAATCATGTATTTGCGAGACTGAACATACCATGAGACATGAATGCTTATACGACCAGGTTCATAGCATGAGACACATATCCATAACTTTATGGAGTAAGATTGAGATAAATTGGTCAAATTCTCTACCCCTCATTCTGGAACTCAGCATGGATGTAAATCTCTCTAGGTGTATGAGAACAGGTCATGAACACAATTCGATATAAGAAACATCATCTTGATGTTGAAATTTATACTGATCTTTGAGGAATATGCAAGATTATGAATGGATTGATATACCTAAAAAAACTCTTTCGGAAGACATCATTCTCTCACCTTAAACACTTGACTTTGTTTGTCATCTTATCATCTCCCCCTTAGGTCTAAAGCTGACAATTGAAAGGTACAAATCTATTCCATCATCTCTACAATGGTCTACATTCCCTTTATTCAAATACTCGGGAAAGTCTTTTCTCATAGATACTGAACTCTCCATAACTAGGTACTCAGACTCCTTCTAAGACCTATTTCTAATATGCTTCTATTAACCTCTTCTCATTGGCTTATAAGACTGCTTCATCTAACTCTTAAGGAAAAATACTAATGCTTACATCAGCCTATTCCTCATTGACAGCTCAAGTATACTATCTAGGAAAATATGGAAAATCATTAACTTAATTGAAATCTCGTCTCATTACATACAATCTCGGTACACCTCTTAATGCTCTTGTTACTCTTATGAATTAGCCACACTTTACTACCCTTATCTTGAAAGTTATAATCTCACACTTGTACCACTCACATTCATTGTACCCAACCTCTTGATTCCTCACCTACTCTATGTCAATTCTACCAGATCATATCTCAAAACTACAATCATCACCCTCATGTTGCCATTTTTTTTAACACATCTCAAACTCAAGTTTAATGTCTAGTACTATACACATATATCAATATAATTGCTCACATACTATACTAAGTTACAACTACTAGATGAAGTTAAGAAACACTTGACCAGTAAGAACTCATGACAAGTAGTCGTTCGTTATATCTCATTCTACATACTTACATCTACTGTCACATTTCCTTTCACAACATAGGTGCTATTTACCCATTCACTATACATCATTACCAAATTAGTTCTATAACCCTTTGAATATTATGGGCTCTCCCTAAAAAAATCATTAGCCTAGGTAAAGCTATCGCTTTATGAATACTCCTGTTCTTTTACTCAAGACCTACTCTTGGTCTTTATGAACACAATGACATATCATCATTAACTCCTTTCTAGTTAAAGTACTTCTAACTTATCCATACTAGTAACTATTACTCTAGCTCCTTTTATAGTCTACCCATAAGAGAAAACTCCTCATTAATAACTTATCGGGTGCATGACTATAATAACATCGCTTGCCTCATCACTATATCCCTTTATTAGATTACTGAACCTCTGCATGCATTTCTTATATCTTTGGGCACTTTTACTACTACTACTTATAATTTTATAACTCATACTATCTTTTCAGGTGAATACACTGCCCAAACTCTAAAACACACTTCCCCATAAAGGTCACAACTGGAACAAGATTTAGGGTAAAGAGTCTGGCAATACATCTCGCTTTTAGCTCGAACGCACGATTCATATGAATAAGAGTTCATTCCTTCAAGACTCAACACTTAAGTCACTCACAGGCTTCTCTCGAGCCCCCCTACAGTCTCATGACTTTCTCAAGATTTTTTCTGAGAGTAACTCATTCTTAGGGTTTTGCCTTAGGATTTGAGAAAGAAGATAATGATAAATTAAATGATGAAAAGTTGATTGTTTTAGGTCTCTAATTAGTCATGAAATTTGTTTAGCATTTTCTTAGAGGTAAAAAGAAAAAAACTACCCTTTTTAATATTTTCCCGTCGGCTAATTTGTCATAACTGTATATCAGGTTACTAAAATGGTCATAACTCATAACTTTTTACTCAAACCTTGTATTTTTCAAAAATTGGTGGCATTGGAAAGAAGATTTAAATACCTTTAATTTTATAGGTTATGGGACACGTAACACTTAATATTCTAAGAGAGATGGTCGTTTAAAGTTGACCCAAGTAAAATCTTACATCAAAACTTTATCGGTAAGGAAACTTTCAAGTCAACTTTGTGCTAGGAGTTTTTAGTGGCTTTAATTGATATGCAAAATAATTCCGATGCTAAAGAATTTACCTTTACACATATGGGTAATTCAAGAATCACCCGATATGACCCTAAAAGTAAATGAAGAATGGTTCGAGTGTTGACTTAGAAACTTTTAGGGCGTTACACCATATTCAGTCAAGATTACCTCATAGAGCCAAGGAAGATGGCAAGAGCCAAGAAAGAGGGCTAGGGCAGCTACTTTTCCCATAGATACTGCCCCACCTACCACGACCACGGCTCGTGGTGTGGCTCATGGTGGGCTAGGCAATAGCCACTCCAAGACTGCCCAAAACAACCCCCTTCTCATGAGCCACTTCATGGCTTGTGGTGATGACCACAACTCGTAGGAAGGCTTGTGGAGGTGAGTTAGTTTTTAGGAGTTGAGGGGAGACTTTCCTAGCTATTCTTCTATCAGCACGAAGAGGACCACAATTCATGATGAGGACCACGACTCGTGGTGCCTCTCGTGAAGGTGGAGAGTGCACTGGCAAGTTGAGGGTTAATTGGGTCTTTCCAGTTATAATTAAAATAAATTTATGTCATTTTTCCTAAGCCTACGACCCCTATATAAGTCATTTTAACTCAAAAAATAATCCATTTTATTCATTATTCCCAAAACCCAAATTAAATCCCTAAAGTTCTTCCTGTCAAATAATCCTCTCAAGAAACTTGAAGAAGAAGAAGAAGAAGGAGATTAACGCTAGGGTTTCAAGAGAAAGCTTTTGTACATCAATTTATTTGGGCTTTGATAGTAAGGTATGGTATCTTCCATCCATGGATACCTTTAATCCATGGAGTTCCCTGAAAATCTCCAGTTATTAAAAAGGTAGAAATCCTTAATTGTTAGGGTATTCTTCAAATACTATGGGTTCCTTTCAAAGTTGATTTAAATGAATGGATTGGGTTATATTAAGCATGAATTGATGAATTCCTATGGTTTTTATGATATTCCCCTATAAACCCATGAAATCCTCATATTTCTCAATTGTCATCCTATGGAGTGGGTCTTTATTGATGAAAGAAGAATTTTATAATTTAATGCATGAGGTAATAGAATCACATGAATTATGATGAAATCCATATCTAATTCTTGAATACTAGATGTGGTGATTGAAAGTAGGTTTTGAACCTTAAAGAGGTAAAGTATGAGATTATGCATGTCTCTATGAAATCTATGTAAATGCTTTAAGGACACTATGAGAGGAAAAAAGGCTCAGTTGGTGGTGTATTGTGATGCCTCTAAATTTGGGTTGGGATGTGTGCATATGCAAAATGGTAAAGTGATTGCCTATGCTTCAAGGCAACTTAAGATCCAAGAGAAGAATTATCCTACCCATGACCTTGAGGTAACGGCGGTTGTATTTTCCTTAAAGATTTGAGGCATTATTTTAATGGGGTTCATGTTATTGTTTTCACTGGTCATAAGAGTTTACAATATGTGTTTAGTCAAAAGGACTTGAATCTCCGCCAAAAAAGTGGCTAGAACTATTGAAGTATTATGATATGAGTGTTCTCTATCACACCGGTTAAACGAATGTGGTGGCGGATGCTCTTAGTTGATTGTAAATGGGTAGTGTTGCTCATGTTGAGGATGAAAAGGAAGAGTTGGTGCGGGATGTTCATAGGTTGGCCCGACTAGGTGTTCAATTAGTGGACTCCACCAACGGTGGTGTTATGGTACATAATGGGTCTGAATCATCATTTGTGATGGATGTGAAAGCTAAGCAAGGTCTTGATTCAACTTTGGTAGAATTAACAGAAGCGTTACTTAAGAAATCCATTGAGGCTTTCTCCCAAGGAGGAGATGGCATGCTTAGATATCATGGCCGTTTGTGTGTTCCTAATATTGATGGCTTGAGAGAAAAAATCTTGTTGGAAGCCCAAAGTTCTTGGTATTCTATTTACCCGGGAGCCACCAAGATGAACCGTGATTTATGAGAATTCTATTGGTTGAATGGAATAAAAAAATATATTGTGGAATTTGTGGCCAAATGTCCTAATTGTCAACAAGTGAAAGTTGAGCATCAAAGATCAGGAGGTTTGTCCCAAGACATTGCTATTCTTACTTGGAGGTGGGAAGACTTGAATATGGACTTCATAGTAGGGTTGCCATGTACTCAGTGACAACATGATTTAATTTGGGTTATGGTGGATTGGATGACGAAATTGGCTTATTTTATCCCCGTCAAAGTTTCCTATTCGGCGGAAGGTTATGCTAAGTTGTACTTGAGATAAATGGTAAGGTTGAATGGAGAGCCCTTGTCCATTATTTCTGATTGTGGTACTCAATTTACTTCTCAATATTGGAAGTCATTCCAAAAGGGTCTTGGCACTAAGGTTAAGCTTAGCACGAATTTTCATCCCCAAACTGATGGGCAAGCATAGCGTACTATCCAAACTTTGGAAGACATGTTAAGGGCCTGTGTGATTGATTTTAAGGGTAATTGGGATGACCATTTTCCATTGATTGAATTTGCTTATAATAATAGCCATCACTCGAGTATTGGTATTGCTCCATTTGAGGCTCTTTATGTTAGGAGGTATACATCTCCTATAGGTTGGTTTGAGGTGGGTGAAGTTGCTTTGATAGGTATCGAGTTAGTTCATGAGGCTATTGAGAAATTTTGCCTTATTAGGGAAAGGTTGAAAATGGCTCAAACTTCGATAAAAGTCGTATGCCGATGTTAGGAGAAGGGATCTTGAATTTAAGGTTCATGATTAGTTTTCCTTGCAAATTTCACCTACTAAAGGTGTAATTAGGTTTGGTAATAAAGGGCAGCTTAGTCCCCGTTTTGTAGGCCCATATGAAATTTTGAGACATATAGGTAAGGTTGCCTATGAGTTACATTTGCCAAGTGAGTTTGCATCAGAGCATCTGGTTTTCCATGTCTCTATGCTTAAGAAGTGTGTTGGAGATCCGACGTCCATAGTTTCCCTTGAAGGGTTGGGAGTTGATGAAAGTCTTTCTTATGAAGAAGTTTCGGTTGAGAATTTAGACCGACAAGTTAAGAAGTTTAGGAACAAGGAAGTTACTTCCGTAAAGGTGTTGTTGAGGAATTATTTAGTTGAGGATTCTATTTGGGAGGCTGAGGCTGATATGATGTCTTGATATCCTCATCTTTTTCCTTCTACTCCTACTATAGCTTGAGGTAATGAGTTCCTCTTGGTTTGTTCTTATTTTGAAATCACGTGTGTTTTATGAGTTCCCATGATTTTCTTATGTTATGCATATTCATGAGAAACTGATGTTTTGAAAGAAACTGAGTTTATATGATTAATTTTCCTCATTTGTTATGCATTGAGTATGCGTTGCCTATATACTTCATGAGATGAATTGTTGAACATTCTTTAGATATGCTTTTTTTAGAGTAAATTGCATATAGGCTCCCTGAGATTGTGTTGAGCATGCTTTTAAACTTGGAGAAGGTAGTTCTTCCTAGAACATGACAAATGTTGCAATTTTCATGCATAATGGGTTGTTAGATGTAGTTCCTACTTCCTTGTGAAGCATTGAATATATTTTGTTTGGAATTGATGTTTCATCCTTTGTGGTATGCATTTTTATGATGTTGCATGAATGATGGGCTGCTAGTCCTGAGTATTATACTTCCGTAAGGTGTCTAGAACTTCATTTGAGGATGAATGTTCCCAAGGGGTAAATAATGTAACACCCCGGAATCTAGTAGACTAAACTAGGGCTAAATGTGAGGGTTAGAGTCAAGGAAGAGGGCAAGAGCCAAGGAAGAGGTCTAGGGCAGCCAGTTTTTCCATAGACACTTCCCCACCTACCACGACCACTGCCACGACTCATGGTGACGACCACGACTCGTGGTGTGGATCATGGTGGGCTAGGCCGTAGCCAGTCCAAGACTGCCCAAAACAGCCCTCTCCTCACAAGCCACTTCACGGCTTGTGGTGATGACAACGGCTAGTGGGAAGGCTCGTGGAGTTGATTTAGTTTTTAGGAATTTAGGGGAAACTAGCCTAGCTACTGCTCCATCACTACTATGAGGACCATGGCTCATGGTGAGAACCATGGCTCGTGGTGAGGACCACGGCTCGTGGTGCCTCTCGTGAAGGTGGACAGTGTACTGGCAAGTTGAGGGTTAATTGGGTCATTCCGGATTCAATTATAATAAATCAATGTCGTTTTGCCTAAGCCTAGGACCCCTATATAATTCATTTTAACTCTAAAACACACCCATTCAAGTCATTATTCCGAAAAACCAATTTAGATCCCCAAAGTTCCTTTTCTCAAATAATTCTCTCTCTAGAAACTTGAAGAAGAAAAAGGAGGTTCAAGCTAGGGTTTCAAGAGTAAGTTTTTGTACATAAATTTCTTTGGGTTTTGATAGTAAGGTATGGTAGCTTTCATCCATGGATACCTTTCATCCATGGAATTCCCTCAAAATCTCCAATTTCAAAAAAAGGTAGAAATCACCAATTGTTAGGGCATTCTTCAAATACCATGGGTTCCTTTTAAACTTTATTTAAGTGATTAAATTGGGTTATATTAAGCATGAACTGATGAATTCCTATGGTTTTTATGTTATTCCCCCATGAACTCATGAAAATCCCATATTTCTCAATTATGATCTTATGATGTGGGTCTTTGTTGATGAAAGATGAATTTTATAAATTAATGCATGAGGTAACAAAATCACACGAATTATGATGAAATCCATATCTAAGGCTTGAATTCGAGATGTGGTGATTGAAAGTAGGTTTTGAACCTCATGGAGGTAAAGTATGAGATTATGCATGTTTCTATGAAATCTATGTAAATGTTTTAAGGACACTTTGAGGGTAAAGTGTCAATGATTATGATATTGTTGTTGTGTTGTTGAAAGGACATTCTCATAAACACATATGAACATTGATGTGAAAGGTTTTCTCACATAGTAAGGATTCCTAGGTTGAAAGGCTTCCTCACCTAATTGAATCAAAGGCTAAAGAGCCATTATGAATAGATCATGGATGGTGAAGGTTTACTCACGCATGGTCTAAGGAGCTATTCTAATACAAGTTAAGTCAAAACATAATAAGTACTCTGTGGGATTTATTCTTAGAATCGAGTGGATATTGAATATGAGATGGAGGCTCTCACGTAGTAGAGTCCGGGCATCCATATGGAAACTCTCACGTAGTAGAGTCCAGGTTTCTAAAGTGTATCTCATGAGATGGGAGCCCTCATGTGGTTTATTCTGGATTTCTAGTAGCAATCTCCTTATCCCATAAAACATGTTCCCCCATAGGATAATTAGCTAGTGGATCCACCTAAGCTAAGAGTTACTGGTTCTACCTTAGGCAAGAAGACCAACCCTTTTCAGTGTGGGAGACATCGGGTGATCATGTTATAGGTCACATGGTTTGAATGTTGGTTAAGGTTTATTCCCACAATAAGAAGATTAAGAATTAACTAACACATGCTTAAAGAAGTATATCGTAGTGTTCAAAGGCTTTAAAGATGATGCTAGCTTGCATTGAATATGATGATTATGACTTATGTTTTTCCAACTTTCTCATATGATGTTTTAACTTACTAAATGATAATTTATGAAATGAAATGTCCCTTTTACCATGTTTTATTTTTTTATGCATACTTATCATACTTAGCGCATTTTTGTACTAATGCATAATCTTGCCTACATTTTTCCCAAATGTAGGGTCCGACAATCAGGGTCATCAGTTTCTTGCCTAAGTGTTGATCTAGAGATTTTTCAAAGCTTGGTTAGTCCTCATCCTTCTAGAATGGAGTTTTATTGTTTAGATTTCATTAATGTATTTCTCCTTTTGGACATTATGTATGTGCTATGACCAATTTCATTCGATTATAATAGATGGATATGATGAGACAAAGTATCTAGACTTCCATTTTTCTATAAAAACTGTTTTTGTTTACTTGAAATGTTGTTTTACTCTAATTTTTCTATTTCTTATGTTATGAGGAGTAAGTCGCTTGTGTGGAGTCCTTCGGGGTTATATATGCCATGTTACATCTAGGGGGTACCCCTGGGTCGTGACAATCTTGGTAATCAAAGCACAAGGTTTATAATGTCTCCTAAGCCACGTCTAGTAGAGTTTTGTTCATAATTGTGAAGTGCACCACATTTATAAATGACAGGCTACAAGATGTTTAGGAAACTTCACTTCTTCATTACTCTAAGTCGTTCCATAGAGTTTAACTCTATAAGATCACTCTCTTAATCCTTACCCTATGATATTTAGGATATGACTACTAGAAGGGCTCATGCTAGAAGGAATAAGGGAGAAAATGTGGATCAAGGAGTTCCTCCTCAAGCTCTGGAAGATTCTTTTGCTGAGAATGTAACAAATGTGGAGTTTAGGTCGGCTTTCAAAGTGTTTGCTCAACCCTTGACTGCCCAAGCCAATAGAGATATGGTAGTCCCCGTGAACCCAAATGTGGGTACGACGGCGTCAAGAGTGAGGGACGTTATGAGGATGAACCCTCCAAAATTTTATGGCTCCAAAGTTGAGGAATATCCTCAAGAGTTTATCGATGAGGTCTATAAGGTACTTGATATTATGGGGGTGACTCTACTCTAGAAGGCGGAATTGGCCACTTATCAATTGAAAGGTGTTTCTCAAGTGTGGTAGAACCAATGGAAAGAAGTAAGGCCGGTAGGAGCGGGTCCTGTAGAGTGGGAAGTGTTTAAATCTGCTTTTCTTGATAGGTTCTTTCCCCTTGAGATGAGGGAAGCAAAGGTGCATGAGTTCATTAACCTTAGTCAAGGAAGTATGAGTGTGAAAGAGTATTCTCTAAAGTTCACATAATTGTCTAAGTAAGCTCCAACAATGGTTGCGGATTCTAGGGCTAGGATGAGTAAGTTTATGTCGGGTATATCCAAAATGGTGGTTAAGGAGTGACGTACCGCCATGCCCATTGGTCACATGGACATTTCTCATCTTATGGTCCACACACAACAAATGTAGGAGGATAAACTCAAAGAACAGTCTAGGGAGGTTAAAAAGGCTTGGACCGGAGATGGAAATTTCCCTAATGCAAAGTTCGATGGACTAGGTCGACCTATATTTTGACAGAGGTTTTCTGGTCAAGGTTCCTCCAATTCTCCTCCTAAGTTCAACAAAGATAGGGTGTCTAACCCTAAGCCTCAAAGACGTAATGGTGGCAGATCTTCATTGTCTATGTCTAATTGCACTAAGTGTTGAAGGAAGCACGATGGTAAATACCTAGCCGACATGGATGGTTGTGGTAAAAGTGGGCACAAAATGAGAGATTTCCCGATGATTAAGCCTAAAGGAAGAGAGGGAAAGCAAGCTCCTCCTAGTGGTTCAAATTCCAATGTTCCTGAGCAAAACCTCTTCTATGCACTCCAGTCCTAAGGTTACCAAGAGAGTTCTCCGGATGTAGTTACCGGAATGTTAAAAGTTTTCAACTTGATGTGTATGCTTTATTAGATCACAATGCCACTTTGTCTTTTGTGACACCCTATGTATCTACGAGATTTGATGTTCTTTCAGATCTGTTGCTAGAACCTTTTTCTATCTCTACTCTTGTTGGTGATTATGTGGTGGCTAAGAGGGTCTATAGAAAATGTCTCCTTATCCCATAAAGTTACTTTTGTTGATTTGGTAGAGCTTTACATGTTAGATTCAATGTTATTCTTGGTATGGATTGGCTGCAGTATCGTTATGCTTCTATAGATTGTAGAACTCGTGTGGTCAAGTTTCAGTTCCCAAATAAGCCTATCCTAGAGTGGAAGGGGGGGGGGGGATTCTATGCCAAGAGGTTGGTTTGTCTCTTGTCTTAAAGATAGAAAGATGATCTCTAAGGGTTGTATTTACCATCTTGTTAAGGTGAGTTAAAGGAGTTTAAAGAACAATTGAAGGTTTTGTGGGATAAAGGTTTCATCCGATCGAGTATTTCACTATAGGGTTCTCCAGTTTTGTTTGTTAGGAAGAAGGATGGTTCTCTTCAAATGTATATTGATTATCGTTAGTTGAACAAACTTACCATTAAGAACAAGTATCCTTTTCCAAGGATAGATGATTTGTTTGACCAACTTCAAGGGGCTAGTTACTTCTCTAAGATTGACCTTAGGTCGGGTTATCACCAATTGACAGTGAGATGAGATGATATTCCAAAGATTGCTTTTAGAACCCGGTATGGTCATTATGAGTTCTTGGTAATGTTGTTTGGGTTTACTAATCTTCCGGCGATGTTTATGGATTTGATGAATAGGGTGTTTAGACAATACCTTGATATATTTGTAATTGTGCACATTGATGATATGTTGATTTATTCAAAAAGTGAGAATGATCATATTGATGATTTGAGAATTGTGTTGCAAGTTCTTAAGGACCAACAACTTTATGCAAAGTTTAGCAAATGTGAATTTTGGTTAAGGTCCATATATCTTCTTGGTCATATTGTGTCAAGAAAGTAAATTGAGGTAGATCCTAAGAAGATGGATGCAGTCAAGATTTACCCTAGATCTCTAACTCCTTCGAATATTATAAGCTTTTTGGGTTTGGCCGGTTACTATAGAAGGTTTGTTGAGAGTTTTCTTCCATTGCTTCTCCTTTGACGACATTGACTCAAAAGAAGGCTAAGTTTGTGTGGTCGGAAGCTTGTGAGAAAAGTGTCCAAGAGTTTACAGATATACTTACTTCCACTCCGGTGTTGACCTTATCAGAAGGTACATATGGTTTTATGGTGTATTGTGATACCTCTAGAGTTGGGTTTGGATATGTGCTTATGCAAGATGGCAAAGTGATTGCCTATGCTTCAAGGTAACTTAAGATCCATGAGAAGAATTATCCTACCCATCACCTTGAGTTAGCGGCAGTTGTATTTTCCTTAAAGATTTGGAGGCATTATTTATATGGGGTTCATGTTGATGTTTTCACTAATTATAAGAGTTTACAATATGTTTTTAGTCAAAAGGACTTAAATCTCCACCGAAAAAGGTGGCTAGAACTATTGAAGGATTATAATATGAGTGTTTTCTATCACCCTGGTAAAGCGAATGTGGTGGCAGATGCTCTTAGTAAATTGTCAATGGGTACTGCTGCTCATGTTGAGGATGAAAAGAAAGAGTTGGTGCAGGATGTTCATAGGTTGCCCCGACTAAGTGTCCAATTAGTGGACTCCACCAAAGGTGGTGTTATGGTACACAATGGGTCTGAATCGTCATTTGTGATGGATGTGAAAGCTAAGCAAGGTCTTGATCCAAATTTGGTAGAATTGAAAGAAGTAGTGTTTAAGAAATCCGTTGAGGCTTTCTCCAAAGGGGGAGATGGTGTGCTTAGATATCAAGGCCGTTTGTGTGTTCCTAATGTTGATGTCTTGAGGGAAAAATTCTTGTTGAAAGCCCATAGTTCTCGATATTCTATTCACCCAAGAGAAACCAAAATGTACCATGATTTACGGGAAGTCTATTGGTGTAATGGGATGAATAAATATATTGTTGAATTTGTGGCCAAGTGTCCTAATTGTGAACAAGTGAAAGTTGAGCATCAAAGACCGGGAGGTTTGTCCCAAGACATTGCTATTCCTACATGGAAGTGGGAAGACTTGAATATGGATTTCATAGTAGAGTTGCCACGTTCTTGGCGACAACAAGATTCGATTTGGGTTATAGTAGGTCGGATGACGAAATCAACTCATTTTATACCGGTGAAGGTTTCTTATTCGGCGGATGATTATGCTTAGTTATACTTGAGATAAATGATAAGGTTGAATGGAGAGCCCTTGTCCATTATTTCTGATCGTGGTACTCAATTTACTTCTCAATATTGGAAGTCATTCCAAAAGGGTCTTGGCACTAAGGTTAAGCTTAGCACGATTTTTCATCCGCAAACTGATGGGCAAGCAAAGCGTACTATCCAAACTTTGGAAGACATGTTAAGGGCTTATGTGATTGATTTTAAGGGTAATTGGGATGACCATTTTCCATTGATTGAATTTGCTTATAATAATAGCCATCACTCGAGTATTGGTATTGCTCCATTTGAGGCTCTTTATGTTAGGAGGTATACATCTCCTATAGGTTGGTTTGAGGTGGGTGAAGTTGCTTTGATAGGTATCGAGTTAGTTCATGAGGCTATTGAGAAATTTTGACTTATTAGGGAAAGGTTAAAAATGGCTCAAACTTCGATAAAAGTCGTATGCCGATGTTAGGAGAAGGGATCTTGAATTTAAGGTTCATGATTGGGTTTACTTGAATATTTCACCCATGAAAGGTGTAATGAGGTTTTGTAAGAAAGGGGAGCTTAGTCCCCATTTTGTAGGCCCATATGAAATTTTGAGACGTGTTGGTAAGGTTGCCTATGAGTTAGAGTTGCAAAGTGAGTTGGCATCGGTGCATCTAGATTTCCATATTTAAGAAGTGTGTTGGAGATCCAACGTCCATAGTTTCCCTATAAGGGGTGGGAGTTCATGAAAGTCTTTCTTATGTGGAAGATTCGGTTGAGAGTTTAAACCAGCAAGTTAAGAAGTTGAAGAACAAGGAAATTGCTTCCATAAATGAGTTGTGGAGGAATCATTTAGTTGAGGGTGCTACTTGGGAGGCCGAGGCTGATATGATGTCCCGATATCCTCATATTTTTCCTTCTACTCCTACTATAGCTTGAGGTAATGAGTTCATCTTGGCTTGTTCTTATTTTGAAGTCATGTGTGTTTTATCCCATGATTTGCTTATGCTATGCATGTTCATGAGAAATTTGTCTTTTGAAAGAAAAATGAGTTCACATGCTTAATTTTCCTCAAGTTTTTGTGCATTGAATATGAGTTGCCTATATACTTCACGAGATGAATTGTTGAACATGCTTTAGATATGCTTTTGAGAGTAAATTGAATATAGGCTCCATGAGATAGTGTTGAACATGCTTTTAATCTTGGAGAAGGTAGTTCCTCCTAGAACATGAGAAATGTTGAAAATATCATTCATAATGGGTTGTTAGATGTAGTTCCTACTTCCTCGTGATGCATTGAATATGTTTAGTTTGGAGTTGATGTTTCCTCCTTTGTGGTATGCATTTTTATGATGTTGCATGCATGATGGGCTGCTAGTCTTGAGTCTTTTACTTCCGTAAGGTGTCTAGAACGTCATTCAAGGACGAATATTCTTATCATATGGAGGTCAAGGGTAGTCGCCTCTAGCATCATCACTTACATAGTCTTTTAGTCTAGATTCATTTTAGGTGAGAAATCGTTTCAACGTAGAATCATTCATGTTAGTAAACCTTTCACATTCACACAATCAGGCTTAGAAATTCGGTGTGGGAAGTATCCTTCCACACTACAACATCAACAATCAACAATTCATAGTCTAGGCTTTTATCACAAAGCACTACATCTCATGATCATCATCTATGATTTACTCTTAAGCAATTAACATGATATTCCTCATATATTCTTCAATATCAGGCAATTCTAATCATAATTCATCAATCCTATAAGGTGATATATAAACCCATAAAGTTTCCCTTCAAGGCATCAAACCCAACTATATAAATCCTAGGTTAAAACATGGAATATGCATGGGTACATATGATTTCATCCTAAAAATATGTAATTATACCAATTCAATCATAAACAATCATAATGCACTCAATTGGATCAACATTCATCAGAACCCACAACATTGGAAGAAACTTTAACTAGAATTGGGGAAATTCTTCTTCACAATTGGGGAATTCTAGGGGACTCCATGGGAGGACGGATCCCATGGATGAAAAGCCATAATACCTTGATTACAAAGCCCACAAATGCTTGAGTATTGGAGACTTGGCCTTGGCCCTAGCTTGAACTCTTTCTCCTTCTTCAAGTTCTAGAGAGAGAAATATTTGAGAGGAAGATCTTTGGGTTTTCATTTTTTGGTTTTTGAGAGAATGACTTAAGTTTGGGAAAATTTGGGAATAGAATGCTTATAAACGTTTCTAGGTGTAGCGTAAAACGACGTAATATAGTCTTAAGAAAATTGTGAAAACCCACAAAAGACCCCAACTTACTCTTAAGGTTTCTTAACGCTAAGGCTCGCCTAAATTTCAAGTAACTCATCTAAGGAGGCAGGCCACTTTACCAATGGGGAGGACTCTTTGGTGATGCGCCAACTAGAACGGCGAGCCCGACCTGGCTCGCCTAATATTTCAGTAGCTTGGGCAATGGGGACAGGTCACTAGGCTAGGTTGGTTGGACTTGGCAGATCGCTAAGTCACTTTGGCGATTATACTACCCTTCGTCAAGTCGGGTTAAAGCAGGAAATGTTTTCCTCAACAAAATCCAATGTATTACATTATCTCCCCCTTGGTAACATTAATCTTTGAATGTAGTTCTAGAAATTACTTGGAGAAAAGGACTCTTAACTAGAAATCCATAATGCTCGCAACTATTCTAGATGAACACAACTAAGGAGGAAACATCAACTCCCAACTATACCTACTCAATGCATCACATGGAAGTAGGAACTACTAGATCAACCCAATATGCATGAAATTTTCAGAAGTTTTACATTCAAGGAGGAACTACCATCTCCAAACTTAAAAGCATGCTCAACACAATCTCATGGAGCCCATATGCAATTTATACACAAAGGACATATTTAAGGAGGAAATATCCACTCTAAGCCAAAGCATGCTCAACCATTTAACTCATGAAAACTATAGGCAACTCATAATTGAGGCACTACACATGAGGAAAATAAAGCACATAACTCATATTCTTTCTAAACACAAGTTTCTCATGAACATGCATAACATAAGGAGATCATGGGGATATTTAAAACACACATGACAGATAAACAAAGAGCAAACCATGAGGAAAGTCATTACCTCAAGCTAGAGTAGGAGAAAAAAGATGAGGATACTGAGACATCATATCGTCCTCGGCCTCCCAAGTAGCACCCTCAACAAGATGGTTTCTCCATAACACTTTCACGGAAGCAACCTCTTTGTTCCTCAATTTCATCACTTACCGGTCTAAGATCTCAACCAGAACTTCTTCATAGGAAAGGTTATCTTTCACTCCCAGCCTTTCTAAGGGAATTATGGATGTTGGATCTCCAACACACTTATTCAACATATAGAAATGGAAAACCAGATGCACCGATGCCAACTCATTTGGCAAATCAACCTCATATGCAACTTTACCAATACGTCTCAAAATTTGATATGGGCCTACAAAACGTGAACTAAGTTTCCCTTTTTTACCAAACCTCATTATAGCCTTCATGGGTGAGATTTTCAAGTAAACCCAATCAATCACATCAAATTCAAGGTCTCTCCTTCTAACATCGGCATAAGACTTTTGTCGACTTTGGATGGTTGTCAATGTCTCTCTTATGAGTCGAACTTTCTCAATAGCCTCATGAACTAACTCAGGCCCTATCAAGGCAACCTTACGCACCTCAAACAAACCTATAGGAGATATACACCTCCGACCATAAAGAGCCTCAAACAGAGCCATACCAATACTAGAATGGTAGCTATTATTATAGGCAAATTCAATCAAAGGTAAATGGTCATCCTAATTTACCTTGAAGTCAATCACACAAGCCTTTAACATATTTTCCTAAGTTTGGATAGTACGCTCTGCGTTCCCATCGGTTTGCGGATGAAAAGTTGGGCTAAGTTTAACCTTAGTGCCAAGATCCTTTTGGAAAGACTTCCAAAACTGAGAAGTAAATTGAGTACCTCTTTCAGAGATAATGGACAAGGGCACAGCATGCAACCTTACCATCTCTCCCTAATATAACTTAGCATAGTCTTCCACTGAATAGGAAACCTTGACGGGAATGAAATGGGCCGACTTCATCATTAGGTTTACTATAACCCAAATTGAATCATATTGTTGCCGAGTACGGGGTAATCCCACTATGAAGTCCATATTCAAATCTTCCCACTTCCAAGTAGGAATGCTAAAGTATTGGGACAAACCTCTCGGTTTCTGATGCTCAACCTTCACTTGTTTGCAATTAGGACACTTAGCCACAAATCTCGCAATGTCCTTCTTCATCCCATTCCACCAATAGATCTCCCGCAAATCGCGGTACATCTTGGTGGCTCCTGGTGAATAGAATATCTAGAGCTATGAGCTTGTGATAGGATCCATTCCCTTAAGTCATCAACGTTAGGAACACATAAATGACCTTGATATCTAAGGAGACCATCTCCCCCTTAGGAAATCTCCTCAAAAGACTTTTTAAGTACAACTTCTTTCAACTCTACCAAAGTCGGATCAAGACATTGCTTTGCTTTAACATCTTCCACAAAAGATGATTCTGACCGTTTATGAACCATCACACCACCCTTTGAAGAGTCTATCAATCGAACACCCATATGTGCCAATCTATGGACATCTCGAGCCAACTCTTTTCTATCATCATTTGCAACACTACCCATCGATAGTTGACTAAGAGCATCCACTACTACATTTACTTTTTCGGGGTGATAAAGAACACTCATATAATAGTCCTTCAATAATTCTAGCCACCTCCTTTGGCGAAGATTTAGATTCTTTTGGTTAACCACATATTGTAAACTCTTATGGTCAGTGAAAATATCAAAATGAACCCCATACAAATAATGCCTCCAAATCTTTAAGTCAAATACCACTGCCGCTAGTTTAAGGTTGTAGGTAGAATAGTTTTCCTCATGAATTTTAAGTTGCCTTGAATCATAGGCAATCACCTTACCATTTTGCATAAGAACACATCCCAACCCAACTCTAGAGGCGTCACAATATACCACAAAGCCATCCGTACCTTCCGGTAAAGTCAACACCAGAGCGGAAGTAAGTCTATCTTTCAACTCTTGGAAACTTTTCTCACAATCATCCGACCATATGAACTTGGCCTTCTTTTCAGTCAAAGCCGTCAATGGAGAGGCAATCATAGAAAACCCTCAACAAATCTTCCGTAATAACCGGCCACACTCAAGAAACTTTGAATATCTATCGGTGATAGAGGTCTAGGCCAACTCTTGACCGCATCCGTCTTCTTTGGATCTATCTTAATACCTTTTCTTGAAACTATATGGCAAAGAAAAGCAAAGGACCTCAACAAAAATTCAAATTTGCTAAAGTTTGCATAAAGTTGTTGGTCCTTGAAAATTTCCAATACAATCCTCAAATGATCAATATGCTCATTCTCAGTTCTCGAATAGATCAAAATATCATTTATGAACACAATTATTAACATATCAAGGTATTGTCTAAACACCCTATTCATCAAATCCATAAACGCTGCCGGGGCATTAGTCAAACCAAAGGATAGCCAATAACTCATAATGACCATATCAGGTTCTAAAAGCTATTTTTGGAATGTCTTCTTCTTTCACCCTCAATTGATGATAACCCGACCGGAGATCAATCTTAGAGAAATAAATTGCCCCTTGAAGTTGGTCAAATAAATCATCTATTCTTGGAAGAGGATAGTTGTTCTTAATGGTCACATTGCTCAATTGTCGATAATTAATAAACATACGGAGTGAACCATCTTTATTCCTTACAAACAAAACTGGAGCACCCTATGGAGAGATACTAGGTCGGATAAATCCCTTATCCAACAAATCCCTAAACTAATCTTTCAACTCCTTAAGTTCCATCAGAGCCATTCTACAAGGAGGAATGCATATAGGTTGCGTATCTTGGAGAAGATCAATTCCAAAGTCTATTTCCCTTTCGGGAAGAATACCGGGTAGATCATTAGGGAACACTTCCAGAAACTCTTTGACCACGGGGACCGACTCAAGATGGGGGTTTTGGAATTTACATCCCTCACAATAACTATATGGTAAATAAAACTCTTAGAGATCATCTTTGTAGCTTTAAGATCAGACACAATTTGACCCTTAGGTATAGAATTTCCCTCCTTCCACTATAGCATAGAATCATTTCAAAATTGAAACTTAACTACACGGGTCCTACAAACAATAGAAGCATAACAATACTTCAACCAATCCATGCCAAGAATAACAGCAAAATCTAGCTTATCAAGTTCTACCAAGTCAACAAGAGTAACTCTATGGCATAAGGAAACAAGACATCATCTATAGACCATCTTAGCCACCACAAAGTCACATTGGAACCCTCTAGACACTTCCCCTCATGATTTCTCCCATATTTTGCACAAATAGGCATCAAAGACCTACTACCATCTCCTTAATGATTACGGTTAGACACCCTTTCATTGTTAGACCTTGGATGGGCATTAGAAGAATTTTTCCCAAAGAACTTTGTTGGAACCTTGAACGACCCCATCCATCAGACCTAGAATTTTAAAAGCTATCATCATCTGTTCTTTCCCTTTTTGCTTCCCTGGTTCTTTCCTTGAGCTTTTCCTCTTCAATTTGTTGGGCATGAACCATAAGAAGATAAATGTCCATCTCATGGACAAGCATAGCGATGCAGCACTCTTTGACTACCATGTCGGACACACTCGATACAAACTTACTCATCATGGCCCTACGATCCACCATAATAGAAGAAGCATATTTGGACAATTGAGTGAACCTCAAAGCATATTCGCTTACACTTATATTTCCTTTCCTAATATTAATAAACTCAAGCACCTTAACCTCTCTCATCTCAAGAGGGAAGAATCTACCAAGAAAAACACTTTTGAACCTTACCCATTCTATGGGACCCGCTCCTTCCGGTCTTGCCTCTTTCCATTGAGTGAAGCAAATCAGAGCAACCCCTTTGAATGTATAATCAGCCAATTCTGCCTTCTCTACCGCAGTCACTCCCATAATAGCAAGTATCTTATAGACCTCATCAATAAACTCTTGAGGGTCTTCTTCAACTTTGGAGCCATAAAATTCTAGAGGGTTCATCCTTGTAAAGTACCTCACTCTTGCCGCCGTCGTACCCATATTTGGGTTCACATGGGCTACCAACTCTCTATTGGCTTGTGCCATCACGGCTTGAACCAACACTTGTAAAGCCAACCTAAAATCCGCATTTTTTACATTATCATCCAATGGATCAATCGGAGCTTGAGGAGGAGCTTGGGGATGAATTATTGACGCACATTGTCTCCCTCATTCCTTCTAGCAGCCCTTCAAGTAGTCATATCCTTAAAAACAATCGGGCAAGGATTAGGAGAAAAACTTTATAGAGTTAAACTCCATGGCACGACTTAGAGAAATGAAGAAGTGAAGTTTCCTAAACATCTAGTAGCCTCTCATTCATAAATATGGCGCGCTTCACACTTATGAACAAGACTCTACTTGAGGTGGTTTGAGAAATCCTAGAACCATTCTAAGACTTGTGCTCTGATACCAAGTTTGTGACGACCTAGGGGTACCCCCTAGATGTAACAAGGCGTAAAAGACCCCGAGAGGGCTCATACAAGACACTTAACATATAATAACATAAAGTAATAGAAAGTGGTGCGGAAATTTAAGACATTTTCAACACAATCAAAGTCTTTTATAAACGAGCGAAAGTCTAATACAATTGTTTGAAACCATCAAACCAACATGAATAAATCTTGGGACGCATCCCATACGATAGTTCAAACATGAAAATAAAGACAAAGGAAAAGGGGTGGTCAAATCCTTGAATTCTATGAGGACTCACTAAATCTTCACTCATTTATCAACTATAAACCTAGCCACGAGTAAGAGAATCAATGTCATCGGACCCTACATTTGGATAAGAAAATGTAAGCAAGAGTATGTGTTAGTACAAAGTGTACTAAATATGATATCTAGCATAAACAACATAAACATATATAGGCATTAGTTAACATAAGACATAAAGCATAATTAAAACATATAAAACATCATAATGAAAGAGGAATACTTCCTTAAGTAACCTCACTTATCCTTAACCAAGACTTGGGTCATTCACCTCTAGTCAAGCTTACCTCATGGAAGGCATCTCAAGAAACAATCCAAGCTATTCATTAGTCATAACATAGTTCACATTATTCATACTTCCTTTTAAAGACATTGGGATTCGCCTCTTTTCCTAACTTATAAAGGCTAATGGGTATTCACCTCTTGCCTTAATTACCTTAAGATCATTGGTACTCGCCTCCACAATCACATCATATGACACGAGTAATTGTCTCAACATCATTTTATAAGGATCATGGGTAATCGCCTCCATGTCCATTCATCATAACAGGAATGTGGGTAATCACCTATTTTTAAATTCGAAAGAGTATGGGAAATAACCTCATATCCTTATCATATGGAGGTCAAGGTTAGTCACCTCTAGCCTCATAATTTACATATTATTTTAGTCTAGATTGATTTTAGCTGAGAAATCCTTTCAACCAAGAATCATTCATGTTAGTAAACATTTCACATTCACACAATCAGGCTTAGAAATTCAGTGTGGGAAGTATCCTTCCACACTACAACATCAACAATCAATAATTCATAGTCTAGGCTTTTCTCACAAAACACACTACATCACATGATCATCATCTATGCTTTACTCTTATGCAATTAACATCATATTCCTCATATATTCTTCAATATCAAGCAATTCTAATCGTAATTCATCAATCCTATAAGGAGATATATAAAGCCATAAAGTTTCCCTTCAAGGCATCAAACCCAACTATATCAATTATAGGTAACATGGAATATGCATGGGTACATGTAATTTCATCATAAAAACATGTAATTCTACCAATTCAATCATAAACAATCATAATCCACTCAATTGGATCAACATTCATCATAAGCCACAACATTGGAAGAAACTCAAACTAGAATTCGGGAAATTCTTCTTCACAATTGGGGAATTCTAGGGGATTCCATGGGAGTAAGGATTACAGGGATGAAAAGTCATCATACCTTGATTACAAAGCCCACAAATTCTTGAGGATTAAAGACTTGTGTCATGCCCCGATCCTACACACTAGGTGGGACTGGCACTCGAGAACCATTGTTGGCCCGAAGCAAACCCTTAGCCTGACTTACTTACTCAGTGGAAGACTTAACTCAACATAACTGTACCTTTAAAATTAAACTGAAAACTCAACATATAACTTCGAATGTATTGAGATAACATTCACTAGCCAAAGTGGCAACTCAAGTCTCAAACAAAAGCTAATAACAAGATAATGACAAATGAACTAACTAACTGTCTATGAAGCCCTAATAACTGAGATGGATGTCGTGAGAAGACCCACGACATCCTAATGAATGAACTATGGCAAAGTAATGAAAAGATGATCCTCCGGAAGCAAGGAGGCTCACGAACAACTCTAAAGCTCAACTGAATCAACGATGCGCTGGATGCTGATCCAGGTTACCTGAATCAGCATCATAAAAAGATGCAGGCCAACTGACATCAATATATTGAATGTACTAGCATGCGAGGGGAAATAATAAACAAGATATTGAAAGGAACTGAGAGAACACACCTGGTCTCAACTCAACTTAACTTAGCTCATTTAAATATAAAGAAATAATGTAAATGCAGTATAAAAAAAAGCTTTTAAAACATGGATAACAACTCTTTGTATTTAGAATTACAATAGTAACTATGTATGTATGCAAATATACATTATAAACTTCTGATGTATATAAAAATACAATTTACTTCTGTGTATATAGGAATACAAAATACTTCTGTGGGAGTTTCTCTAACCGAAAATCATCACTTAAAAGCTATTGTGATGATACATCATTTTGCCTCACGCTGCTAGGGCCATCCTATACCTTGCCCGTATAGAAACTGACTACTAAGTGGATCCACTAGTCTATGCTAAAAAACACTAAGGAATAATCTAAAAAGTATGGCCCTTTTCTAACCCATGATGGCTACATGGTTTATGGGGGCTTGGAGTTGTCTGAACACTCCCCCATATTAGTGCTCAATACCACTCCCAAAATATAATATTAGCTCTTATGCTTAAAAACATACCTTTTTTATGTGGTTTGAGATAATTTCTCAAAACTTAGCTCAAACGCGCTATCTTGGAAATCAAAGTTTCCTCTCTTGCTTAATTGTGAAAGCATTCACTATTTACTGAAAAACTAGCTCAAAGGCTCTTTGAGAAATAAAAGTTTCCTTTCTTGCTTAAATGTGAAAACATTTACTCTTTGGGAATACGTAGTCCCAATTTACACTTTTTAAGAAATGAACTTCAATCTGTACTCTTTATTCAACTCAGAACTCAAGTCTTAAAACAAAGTTAAAACATTTGTAAAAGACTTTCGGAAATCTCTTATGAACTTTTCTTGACTTGACTCTTAACTTTACTTGAATTGAATTATGGATTCAAGGCTCATGATCTCACGTTATGGATAATTTCATGTTGTTTATACGTACCTTAGAATGTAGAAATCACTAGAAAAGATAGGCACATTTCAAGGGAATTCGTACGGTAAGAAGTGCGAAAGGGTAGAAGAACTGGCGTCCCTGGGGCTCTCAGTGGCGCGAGGCGGCAGAGGAAAAACTAAAGAACTGAAGTTAAGGTGCACTGGCTGGCGCGGTGCCCCAAATCCCCAACTACAGAACACTTTGTGCGGCGTTTTGGCTGGCGCGGCATCCCACCCCTTTTCCCTAGAATTGTTTCAATTTTTCTTGCTCATTTTTCAACTTTAAACCTCCTAGAGTCAATTGGTTCTTTCCACAAACACTTAGATTCAACTACATAACAAAATTAGGTAAGAATCTACTCAAAACGACATTTAATTTCATGAATCTAACTCAAGAACTTCTCAAAACTTCAACAATCAAGATTCAGATGAAACTTTCAACAATATTCATCAAGAACTCATAAACTCTTCTTTCAAGAACATAATTATGTTGAATCAAATCATGATTGGCGCGTGAGTGAACTAACCCAATGCTATGTGATCTCACATACCTCGTAGGGATCAACCCTTGGCGAAATCCACAAGCAATTCTTTAAGAACTTGGCGATTCTTTGTTTTTTCATCTCCGTTCTCCTCTTCTTTCTCTTCTCTCAAAACCTAAATTATTTTGATAAAACGTAAACTGAATCCACTAAGCTCAGACCCCAATGTAATTGCCAAAAAAGAATTTAATTAATTGGGTAGTGAAAAGACCATAATACCATTCTAAAATCCGGTTTTGACTTGCCTTATCTAGACAACCCAACTTCAAATGGGAATATCTCCATCATACAAACTCGAAACTTAGCAATCTCGGCGGCGTTGGAAAGATAATTCAATGATATTTCCTAAATAATCTTTTAATACACCTAATTAATCCTGAGCTAGAATTTCTGCTCGTTTAAAGTTGACCCAAAACTCATACTTACCCTTAACTTTGTCAATCTATAAAAAAAATATTATTTCCAAGAATGGTTTCTTTCTAATTCCAAGTCTTTCTAGTACTTTTAAATAGCAGGGTGTTACAAATTGACCTTGGTCCTAGATTGAACTCTTTCTCCTTCTTCAAGTTTTACAGAGAGAAATATTTTTGAGGAAGATCTTTGAGTTTTGTTTTTTTGGTTCTTGAGAGAATGACTTAAGTTGGGGAAATTTGGGAATAGAATGCTTATATACATTTCTAGGTGTAGGGTAAAATTATGTAGTATAGTCTGAAGAAAATTGTTAAAAGACACAAAAAATCCCAACTTACTCTTAAGGTTACTGCACGCTGAGGCTAGCCCAAGGGCACTTGGTGATTCACCAAGTGAGACCTTGGCTCGCCTAAATTTTTAGTAAGTCATCCAAGGAGGCAGGCCACTTTGGGAATGGGGAGGAACCTTTGGCGATGCGTCAACTAGAACAGCGAGCCCGACCTGGCTCGCCCAATTTTTCAGTAGCTAGGGCAATGGGGACAGTCCACTAGGTGAGGCTGGTTGGACTTGGCAGATCTCCAAGTCACTTTGGCGATCATACTGCCCTTCGCCAAGGTGTTTAAAAGAGGAAATGTTTTCCTTAACAAAATCTGAGGTGTTATAATATTGGTGCCATTATAGCTAATGATATTTTGATTAGCGCAAGGTAGGAGAAAATGCCACTCCCATTGCTTGCACTGATTATGCAGCTGTGTGAGAAGGCATGAGTCCATTTTGGGCATTTACATATATGAGAATCACACCAGCTTCATCTGGTGATATCAGACAGATTGAGGCTGAGTGTTTTTGGGCTGAGGCGGCTTAAAGGAAGCCCCCACTATCAGACTCAACATGCGTGGTGTATCCCACTACACTAGCAGTTGAGACTAGCACACTTGCTTATTTTGTAGAGCAGGCATGTATTTCTACACCTTCCTCTTCTCCTGACCCTAATGTTTCTATCTATGTGTCTGCTATTGCTACTATAAGACCTCCCTTCTCTTTTATTGCTCAATCCACCATGACCAAGGCATATATTTATCAGATAGTTAGCCTTGAATGGTTCGTAGATGTTAGATTCACCTGGGTTAAGACATATATGCCAAAGATGATTGATCAGACCGTTAAGAAGTCCTTAGCTATGGTGATCAAAATAGTGCTCAAGTGTAAGGGGATGGTTAGGAGTCACAGTGTGAGGCTTGATGACCTCAGAGTGATATTAGAGGCCAAGGAGAAGGTCAAAGGTAGCTCTGGTGAACTAGACTCCATGAGAGATAAGCTTTCTACCCTATGAGGAGATGTGGTCCAGTTCCAGTCTACAGACATATCTATGCTTTGGGGTGAGGTTCCCCTATTGGATGCACCTATCTCTATGCCTGAGATACTGAGCACTGTGCCTATTACTAGTGACCAGCCTAGATAAAGAGAGTGAGAGGGCCAAGAATGAGTTGGTCGAGGAGACGGATGATGAGGAGTTAAGGAGTGAGGAGCACAATATCTCTGAATCCTTGACCTAGATGCAAGAGATTGAAGAAGTCATTCTTCTTGGCAAACTTAGAGTGATTCCTTCGAAATACTTCACTAGTTGGCACTAGTGAAGTCACTTCAGACTCTCCTATCCCTTTGACCACTGATACCCTAGTTGAGCCTTCCCTGCCTCCTCCAGTTATGTTGTTGCCGGGCATCGATGCCCCTCTTGAGACTCCAGACAAGAGTGCTAACAGACATTTTCTTTATCTCAGCCTTTCATACTTTTTTGGTGGGGTGAGAGTCTTTGAGCGAATATTCCCCTTTTTAATTGTATTTTGTTATTTTATGTTTCGAATAATTGTAGCATTATTTTTTTTATTAGAGTGCTCTTTTGGGTTAAAGTTGTCTCTTTATTTCCATATCATTCTTTCTTGATGTTGCAAACTCCCATGAGTTTAAAATCATGCAATGCTTGAAGTTTTCATTGATAACAATTTGAGAATCGATTATGTCCAATATTAATATCTTGAATAGTTCTCCTGATGAGCATGGTGTTTAGTGTTGGTGTTCCGAGAATGAAATCAATGTGGTTTCACTTTTGAGCGATCCATTTGAATCTTTTGTTGACTAGTTGCTCTTTGTAGTGATCCTTGCAATGAACATCGCACATACGCTTTTGACCTTTTCGGGATGTTCTAAATGAGTGTATTTCAAAGTGCCATGTATGGTGAGATTTTTCTTGAAAGCATGCGTGTAGAGTCATAGAATTTGCCTTGTTTGTCCAATTGTTTGAATCTTGATAAATGCGAGACATGATCCTAGGCAAAACTTAAAGAGGGAACCAAATAGTTCATAATCCTTTGTGACTACCTTGTGAAGGTGTGAATCCATTTTGGCATCATTTGAGCCTAACACTATCTATATGTAACCAAAAGATAGCCTCTTGAACAAAATTTTCCGTACCTTCTCCCAAAAAATCCTTTTGTGATGTTTGGATAGACAACTTAGGCCAAAAGCCTATGTTGGGAGTGTTGAAAGGAATGGAGAATGAAAGTCAACTGAAGTGAATAGAAAGATGAAATGAGACTCAAATAATAATAAAATATCATTGTGATGGAAATGCATTGGAAAAATGAAAATGAAAAAGAGAAGTGAATAATATAATAGGGGATTCCAAAAAAATTGAGTGGCAAGTCAAAGTTTGAGTTCACAAATGAAAAATAAGGAAAAGAACTTGAGAGGAGGTGATGATGATTGAAAAAATGATTTGAAAAGGTAAATTTACCTATCAAAATTAGCCATTTCTTAACCCTCATCCCCATTACAAGCCTATAAGACCCTCGAGATCTTGCATGAACTAGGTTATGTCATGATTGGAAAATTTGGACAAACCTATGGGACAAAGCTTGCATGTGTTTCTTTGTTGAGAGAGTTAGAGTTACATTAATTCCTTACACCTTTGCTAATTTTCTTGGTGAGAAAGTGTAATCGTTCTTGATGTGAGGGAACTTGAATGAATTTGTTGAAACATGTTCTTGCATTAGATAAGAAGCTAAAGTGAGCTTGTGTAGAAACTAGTTTGGTTTGTCTACATGTATGTGGTATACTAACCCTTACCCTTGACCCTAGATTAGCCCTCACTTATTTGGGTTAGGCTATTACATAGTGGATTATCATGTTAAATCTCTATTGTTTAACCTCTTTCTCATTCATTACTTCCTTGGTCATACAAGTAGGAATGAGGTGAGTTCTAATATTGTGCACAATTAAAAAGCATTCAAAACAAAAGATATTAACAATGCATGCATAAAAATTATTTTAGAATTACTTAATTATTAGTTTTATGTTGTTAATTACTCATGGTTCCTACAACCCTAGTTGTGAATTATGTTACTCATGGTTGTGTGATCACAATTCATAATAGGGTTAATAATATAAATCATGAACTCCAGTATCTTGAATTGATGACATATGGCTCGTAGTAGTTCCTACATTAAAATTTTCAAAAGAGTGAATGGGGAACCCGTTCATGAAACATGGTTATTTTTCAAAAGGTCACTTTTACAATGTCCAAATCATGGCATTCAAGAAAGGTTATTGCGTCAATACTTCTATAGAAGACTCAATATGGTGAACAAAGAGATGGCTAGTTATCTTACTCATGGGGGAATAGTGAGGCTGTCGTTTGTAGTTGCCTCAACGTTACTTGATGACATGAACAAAATTAATCAATCTTGGCATATTGTGATGATCATTTGTCACTTCCACATTTGGGGATGCACAAGAAATAAGAAGAGAAAAAACAAGGGCGCGATGAAAGCATAGCAAAATTGATAGCTCAATTTGAGATTTTTTTCAAAACAGGTCATGGGAAGTGGTAGAAGATTAGAGAATGCAATTAATATGGATCATGGGATTACTAAACTTGGGAGTGCATGCAATTATCCAAATCTTAGCGTAAAACAAGGTTGGACTAGGAGTAGTGATACTAGTTGGGAAGATGTTGATTGGTGTGATAGAAGGGAATGTTGGGACGAAAGTGAGCATGATAGAGAAGAATAGGTGCCACTTCATGACCTAACTAACCCAGAAAGTGCTCAGACTGAGGAGTTGTTAGCCAAGATTCTTGATACGGTGGAAGGGTCTGATATGATATTTCAAGGGATGAGAAGTGATTTCTCGTTGTTGTCAAATATGATTACTTCCCATTCTTCTTCAATTAAGCTACTTGAAGAAACAATGAGTTAGCTTGCCGCTCTTGTATATTTAAATCCAAAGGAAGAATTGGTGGGCCACATGAATGTTTACTCAAGGAATGTTACTCAAGTGTCAACCGTAGTAACTAGAAGCAACAAAATAGAATGATCATGGTAAAAAGATTGTTGTTGTCAACAATGAGCCACCGCGACAAGATGAAGATCCATTAGCCAAAGATGATGAAAATGATCCATAAGCAAGCAAGAGTGATGACAATGCTATGGCCCCAAGTGTTAATTTCCTAATAAAAAACACATCTTCTTTTCCTCAACGGTTCAGGAAGAAAGATGATA
This sequence comes from Solanum chiquidenum, assembly GCA_029582725.1. Lineage (NCBI taxonomy): Eukaryota > Viridiplantae > Streptophyta > Magnoliopsida > Solanales > Solanaceae > Solanum > Solanum chiquidenum. The sequence continues at coordinate 5,286 of JAJOOS010017786.1, read as the reverse complement.
ATGCAAAGTTTTAGAAATTCTTACGGTAAGTCAATGATTTGTCAATCAATATTCCATTGGTTGATGTGTTGGTTGAAATACTTGGGTATGCAAAATTTATAAAGGATTTGGTCACGAAGAAGAGATTGGTTGATTGTGAAATGATTGAGATATCTCAAATATGTAGTGTCATTATGACAAACAATGCCACTGTAAAGAATGAAGATCCTGGGGCCTTCATTATACAATGCACCATTGGTATGTACATATTTTCTCAAGTATTATACGATCTTTGGGTGAGTATAAACTTGATGTCTTTGAACGTCTTTAACAAGCTTGGGATTAAAGAGTCGAAACCAAAAAATGTAATATTGTTGATGGTTGATTATTCGGTAAAAAGACTGGTTGAGGAAGTGTATGATGTTGTAGTAAAGGTTGACAAGTTCATGTTCCCGGCCGACTTCATGATATTAGATTATGAGATTGATATTTGTGATCCTTGTTATTCTTGGTAGGCCATTCTTAGCTACCGGCAAAGCTTTGGTTGATATTAAGGAGGTGAGTTGAAGTTCTGGGCTAATGAAGAAAAGGTTACTTTCAATATTTGCAAGTCTATGAAGTATCCAAGTGATATGTTTGTGGTGTCACACTTGGATCAAATTGACGAGGTAGATGCTAGAATTGGTGAGGCGGCGTGTAGTGGAGAATATTTGGCAGCCGTGTTACACAATTATGATGAAGAAGAAATAAGTGTTATGATGAGGTGGTCGTTGCTCTTATTTGTGTTGGATCATACGCCTCAAATCCAAAGAAATTAGACATTGACTTGTCCAATCGAGAGGCACCACCGGCCTAGCCATCCATCTTAGCACCCTCAAAATTGGAGGTGATAGTACTCCCTCATCATCTTAGATGTATCTTCTTGGGAGCCGACAATACATTGTCGATTATTATTGCAAATGACCTCGAAACATGGCAGGTAGAGTTGTTGATAAAGGTATCTAAAAAGCATATTAGACATTTTGGTTGGTCCATTGTACATTGTGGGAATTTCTCTAATAGTGTGTACTCATAAAATATAACTAACCGAAGGATGTAAGCCAGCATTGAGCATCAAAGAAGCTTAATTCCTCCAATGCAAGAACTCTTGAAGAAAGAAATAATAAAATGGTTGGATACAGGAATAATTTTTTCTATTGCAGACAGCCAATGGGTGAGTTGAATTCAATGTGTTCCTAAAAAGGTGGTGTGACGGTAGTTCCAAATGAGATTGTTGAGCTTGTGGCTACTCAGCCCGTGATCGGGTGGCGAGTGTGTATCGATTATCAGAAGTAAAGCTCTTCGACCGAAAAGGACCAATTCCCTATGTCGTTCTATCATGACCCAAAGTATACCCTAGGTGTAATATTGTGTATAGGACCCCAAGAGATCTCACACAAGCCACTTAGCATACATCATAAAAGATAATAGAAATAAAGATTTCAAATGAAATAGTCTTATATAATAAGAGAGTTTGACTATGCGAAATTCTAACATAAGTCTCAATAAGATATCTATTACATCATAAGGAAGAGATTGGGATGTAAACCATACATTCCATACAAAGTTTGAAATTTGAAATGAAATAAAAGCTATAAAAGAGTCTCAATCCTCCGATCATGAGGACTCACCAATCTTCAATACCAAAGGATCAACTAGCCACGAGTGTAAGAAATAGGAGTGACAGACCCTACATTATGGAACAATGCATGAACAAGTATGCATTAGTACGTGGAATGTATTAAGAATAATAGAAAAGCATAATAGGTATGCAGTAATGCTAAAAAGGACTTTACATGAAATGCAATGATCAAGCTAAATCATAAGATAAAAGGTTAGAAAACATAAGTCATAATAATGGACAATGCAAGTTTAACATCTTTAAAACACTTTATGAGATACTTCTCAAGTAACCTAAGTCCATTATCTTGGGAAGTTTACCATTAACCGATATAGACCATGTGATATATAACATGGAATCTAGTGTACTGCTCCCATGCAAAAAAGAGAATGTCCTACTTGCCAAGGTAAGGATCATGAACTTATAGCTTAGGTGGATCTACTAACTAATGTTTATATGAGATAACATCCTATGGTGGCACGTAGTTTATGGGACAAGGGTAATCACCACTAGTCGACTTATGCTAAGTTTAAATCCCACTAAATAGTCATTAATATTATACATATTATCATCCATGGGAAAGTACAATTAAGATACAAAACCAAGCTAGAAACATCATAGAGTAGCTTCTTTGACCATGCATGAGAAAACCTTTCATCATCCACAATCTCTTCATAATAGCTTTATAAGGCCCATAGTCATTGACTTCATACTAAAAGTGAGGAAATACTTTTAAAATCTTGATCTATAATCATTGATGGTATATCCGGATACCAAAATAATCAAGACCTAATAAGGAAAATTGTAACACCCTGTAAAAATGGTAGGTTAACTTAGAGCTAAATGTGAGGATTGGTGAAACTTTCCGAAGATGTTTATACTAAACTAAATCTAAAATGAAGGAGGTAAACATCTAAGATGAAGGTAAGGACCTAAACTACCTAAGAAAAGTGAAGGAAAACAATTCTTACTTTTGGTCCATTCGACGATGGGCAATAGCATCTCCCATGTGCCTTGGCGATTAGCAAAATGGGCTCTCATTGCCTAGTTGTCATCCTTCCCTTGACCTAGCCACTGGAAAATTGGACGAGCTAGGTCGCGGCTCGCCAACCCACTTGGCGAATAGCCCAAGTGAATTTCTGCTTAATGGAGCATTCTGTAACTTTAGGCGAGCCAAGGTTCCATTAGGCGTGTCGCCTAGTACCCTTGGCAAGCCAAGGAGGGCCGAAGGGCGAGCTCCAGCGTGAGTTGAGAAGTTTTTATAGTTTAAGTTAGGGTGTTTCAGTAATTCCTCCAAAACTTGAACCAACACTTTCCCACTTTTTTCCTAACAGGTATATATATATACCTTTTAAAGTCAAAATTCCTCCAATTCAATTACTCCTAGAGAACAGAAGAGAAAACCCAAGAAAGACCATCCTCTCTCAATATTTCTCTCTCTAAACTCAAGGAGGAAGAAGAAACCATTGGAGCTAGGGTTTGTAGATTGTTAAGGTTCTTCCCCAAATTTCTTGGAGATTCTTAATTAAGGTATGGACTCTCTTCATCCTTGGGTAGCTATCACCCAAGGAGCCCCTTTAAATTGTGTTTTTAAGATTCCAAATCCCCCAAATCTAGGATTTTCAATCTATGACATGGGTTTTCTTCAAAAACGAATGATTTTTATTGTTTAATTATGGTTGATTATGGTTGGTTATGGTGAATTATGAATAGATTTATGGAGAGTTGATGTCTTATAATGGAAGGGGGGAAAATCTATTCCTAGAGGTCGTTTTGTTTCATGTCTAAAAGCTAGAAAAGTGATCTCCAAGGGATGCATTTACCATATTGTTAGGGTTATGGACGTTGTGTCTGAGACTCCTTCTTCAGAGTTGGTCCTCGTAGTGAGTGAGTATTTGGAAGTCTTCCCCGATAACTTGCCCGGTATTCCTCTTGAACGGGAAATAGATTTTGACATTGATTTTTTTGCCGGATACACAACCCATCTATTCCCCCTTATCGAATGGTTCAGGCCGAATTGAAAGATTTAAGGAATAACTCAAGGACTTGTTAGACAAGGGTTTTATTATAACGACTTGGAAAAATATAGGTTGAACTAGACCCTTAACGTTTTGATTAGTATGACTTTAGGTTTATGTCTAGGTTGTTTTAGAAATTGAATGGATCAAGGTGGAAGCCTAGGGTGCAAGCAAGGGCCTAGGCTAGCAAGATAGGGTGAAAGAAGCCTTGTTCCTAGAAGGGGTTGTTTGGCGATGGGCTGCTTGATCGCCCAAGGGATTGGGCGAGTCACCCTTGTGCCGTTGTGATCTTCTAGTGGCTGCCCCATTTGGCCAAGATGCTGGACAAAAGGGTGAGCTAGGTGCAAGCTCACCAACCAGCTTGGCGTGTCGCCCTTCTCCCCTTTAGTATGCTAAGTGGCGTGCCCATTTAGTGAGCTCCCTACAACAAAGGGAGAGCCAAGGATGCACTTGGCGAGTCACCTGGTGCACTTGGTGAGTCTCCTAGTGCACTTGGTGAGCCCAAGTGTCCAAAGGGAGAGTTAAGACAGGCAAGGGGCAGAATTTTAAGTTAAGATTTTGGGGTCCTTAGTTCTTTTCCTAAGTTGAGTCAACATTATTCTATTCCTTTCCTAGAAAATATAAGACCCTCTTTACCTAAATCCTTTCATTTATGTAACTCCAAATAGAATAAAATAGAGACCTACCTCCTCTCAAATATTTCTCTCACTAGAAATCCTCGGTTAGAGAAGAAGAAGAAGAAGGGAGCCTTTGAAGCTAGGGTTTGGTGATTCCAAGGCGTTTCTTTATCAAATTTATTGGGGAATCTTAGAAAAGGTATGGTGATCCTTCATCTAGGATTATCTTTCACCCTAGAGTCAATTTCGAAGAAGCTTTCAAGATTTTCAAGTTTCACAAAAACCCTAAGTTTCACTCAATATCATGGGTTCTTGCATCAAATGTTTTCAAATGATAAATTATGATTATATTGATGTTTAATTGATTATTTAATATGAAAATACTCTATGAACCCACGATTTCTCTCAATTCCAAAATTGTGCCTTATGAAGTGAGTTTGTTGATTATGAATGAATGTTGATGGATTTATGCCTAGATTGACTTAGATTATTGATTTGTATCATCATCTATGTATAATTATGATGAATTGAGGATTGGTGATTATGGCCTTGAAAGGGCAAGTTTGACCTAAATTTATGTTAAAGTAGAATTGTGCTTGAATTGTTGATCCACTTAAAAGGTGGATGTGTTTACTTACTATGTACATTGTGATCATGTCCTTGAAGGAATATTGTGAGGAATTGAAGTATTATTATGATATTGTACATGTGAATGTATAATGTGAAGGATTTACATATGACTTCAATGATAGAATGATGATCTTGTATAGAATGTGAATGTGTTATGTGTAACACCCCGCATCTGAAACAGACCAAAAATGCAGATTTTGAGAAGTTGCAGGTGCAACTTACGGTCACCATCCACGGACCGTAGGTCAGACCACGGCCCGTGCTGGTGGTCCGTGGTTCACCACTGAAACCCATCCCAAACTTAGTTAGAAAATCGGCTAAGTCCCGACTGACGGACAGACCTACGGTCCGTAGATCAGACCACGGACCGTGGTCTGTGTCC
>JAJOOS010017785.1:0-26408 GCA_029582725.1 Solanum chiquidenum | reverse complement strand
ATCTTTGAAATAGTTAAAGTGTACATAAACTATCAAATATTTCGGTTATGAAAAATGTTTTTTCTTAATAACATTTATATTCAATCAAACAATATCATATAAATTAATATTTATCCCAATAATCCTTGTATTATTTTTTTTCTAAAATCACTATCTCTATAAAGTAAATGTAGGACCAGCTGACAATTACCAGATAAATATTTAAGTTGACACAAGATTTTATAGTAAATTCTAAAAGATACCCTTACCCCACCCTTAGTCCCCCACTAAGAAAATGACAAAAATATAAAGATAAGTGTGTTATATGTGTATTGAGAATGTTAGGTTCTTGTTGATAATGTTTTCTAAAAGAGTTAAAAAGGATAAAAAAAAATGCATCTAAATCTTTTTTATCTTATCAGGTTTCATACATAAATTATTGAGAGTATAAATTTTCTATCTGAATTATCACTCAATAGTTAGCAAAAAACATCTAAACGTTGATTAGATTAAATATTAGTCTAAAAATTCTTTTAGGAGCATTGTCCATAAAATTTTTGTCCACCTAATATATATAATGATTCTTTAAATTTTTTTAAATATATTTTAGTTGACTTCTTTAAAACCCTAAACTCTATCTTTTTAAATTGGAGATATCGATGTCACGACAAAGATGAGACCATAGCTAAGAAGGTGGAGAAGAAGATAATGTATGTCATGGTTGGAATAAATTAATTTATATAATAATACTTTTAAATTTTAATATAATATTAATTTACTAAAATTTGCCGAAGTTGAATTATTTCCACGTGGAGTCTCACATGACAATTTTCAAATAAAAAAGAGAGTGTACACACATCAAAAAAATTCGTTGAGGTGTGTTTCACTAACTATTGGGTGATAGTTTAGGTAAAACACTCACTCTCAATAGTTTAGGTATGAAACTCAATAAAGTGGAATAGTTTAAACATATTTTTGACCCTTAACTCTTTCTAAAATTTATATCAATCAAATATTAGAAAATTAAAAATATATCTTCACATCGAACATACCCTTAGAGGTTAATAGATTTTAGTGATTGTTAACTCACCCATTTGTGTGCATACACACATACAACAATTTTTCTATCTTCATGAAGTAGGATTAAGATTACGTACATACACATATATTTTGTGTTGAAATCACTAAGTCGTTTAATTGAATTCATTGTAAATATGTTATATCCGTCTCTCAATGGATGAAGATTTCTCTACAATTTTCCTTTTAATCTGTCCTAAAAAAAACTATCATCTTTTAATTAGAAATAATTTAAATTCTCATTCTATTTATAATGAGATGACTTGTAGTCACATTAATATTTAAAACTTGTTTTAGACATTAACTTTTACAAGTTTATCGTTCTTTCTTAAACTATATATTTGATCAATATGTGCTATATAAAATTTGAACAGATCAATAAAACAATACATATTATGCTCATGGGTGGATCAGAGTTAGGTAGATGCATAGAGGTTCAAATTACACCTAAGATATATTAAGGTTAAAATTATGTGGTAATATATTGATGGTAGATGTGGAATTTTTCTAACGTCTTCTTTATATATTTATGTTTTCATGATTTAATTTTTAAGTAAAAATCTTGACTCTACCATGAATTTATATAATTTTCAAAGAAGCAAGGAAATAAGTGTGTATAGAGAGAGCGCGAACACAAACTTTATCCAAAACTCTATAGTTCAATCTATTTGTCATACAACTCAAGAAGATAACCCGATCTGATGCTCAAAGTTGATCTAATTGATCTTCTTCAATAATCCAGAACTTTCAAATTATGAATACACCTCAAATTACGAGTCATGAGCTAGCTAGGTTGAACAACCGACAAGTCTTTGAATATGGTTCATATGTTTATTTTCACTAACTAGTTAAAATACTTAAGTTCAAAGGAGACAAATATGATTCATCAAAAAAATAAAAATATGATTCGTCATCCAAAATTTTCTAAAGTTATTATAGTGGTCCATTGACCATTATCAAGTAATGTCAATTATTACTTGTCTCTATTTTTAGGTGTATATATATGAATGAAGGTACAATTATTTATTGATTCCAATTTAAACACGTTTCAAGAATGTAGTTTTCATTTTATCTAACTCTTTAAATTTTTGTGGACAAAATTATTCGACGATAGTAGAAGATCTATCTAAAATAATTAGATCATACTTTATTTTTATCAATAAAGTGAAATTATAATGAATACCTTATTGTTGTAGAATTATTCGACCATGAAAGATAATAAAAACTTCATAAAATTAATCGAGATGCAAACAAATTAATCAGAATATTGTGATTATTAAATAAGAATTTTTTTTTCTTTTGGTGTTTCTCTAGTTCTTTTGTCCTATTAAATTTGGAGTAATAGTGGTGATGGACCCTTTTTGTAGGTAAAAGTTAACCCCAAAAAATCCAAGTATATCTTACTTGGAGATATCACATAATAGCAGACTTGAAAAGTATGAAATGCTAGCTGTTTTAACATATATATATATATATCTTTTAAAAAATAAATAAATCATAAGTCATTTAATATTCTAAATCTACTGGCTTTAGTTGGAAACGATAACTAATTTTTATCTTGAATTCCTAAAGCGGCACTTATTTATTGGAATAATATATTTTTTCTAATTAAAGCTGACTACTCTTATTTTGAGATAGAGGAGATATTAGGAAAGAAATCTTCATGAAGTACTTTGTTCTAATTTATGTTGCTCGGATTCTTCAAAACATTGAGGAATGTGTATCGGATCCTTCAAAAATAGTGTATTTATAAAAGATCTGACATGAATGTGGTAATATTTTTGAAGAGTCAGAACAAGCTAGATTCTAATTAGCAAAAGATTGAAGTTGATGGAGAATAGAAGTGAATACTATATTATAAGTGGATTTATAATATTGTAAAAAAAAATTACCTGGGAAAAAAAGAAAAGAAGAAACAATACATACAGTGGTGCTAATTAATCACTTAAAAACTCTAAATAGTAAAGTCACTTTTAACTAAACAAGGACTTTAATTAGTACAAGTTAGGTAACTCTAATTGGTCCAATATTCATGAAAGTAGTTTTGGAGGATGATGAATTATTTTTATCCACAATATTATTTCTTGGAGATGAAAGACTTAGTTCCAAATCAAGAGTTCCATTTGAAGAAATGGACTTATTTGGAACTTTATTGTGATGAGAATTTTGTGATCCATAACTCCAAATAGATTTTTCACACTTTTCTCCAAATGAATTTAGGTCTAATGGAGATGGTCTTGTAATTTCTTGACAAACTTCATGGCAATTATGACCAAAATCTACATATTTGTTGTTGCTCCTTGCCTATATCATGTTAACAAAAAAGAGTTAGTAATTAATTGTATGTCTTAAAAATATATTTACATAATCATGTCAATTATAAGATAATCATAAGTAAATTTATATTATGAGCACTAATAGTAACTAACCTACTATAATAGGTAAACTACTTTGATTATCTTAAATTATCTTTGTCCGTGAGCATAACTTAAATATGCTCAGATTCTTCAAAAATCAAAACGTCCCCTTGTTCGATCCTCTAAATGCATTCATATTCTAGGATCATACGCTTCTAAATGAGAACACGTGTTTGTTGGGAATTGGCTCGATGAGTCGTCGAAAATTCACTTGTTTTAGAAGTGCCACATATGTGTGGTAGTAGTGAAGTCAAAATTTTCACTAGAGTTAAAATATAAAACAGTAAACACACGAAAGTAGATATGCATTTAATTTTTTTTTCCTATTTACGCAATGTAATTTTTCTAGTTGAAGACACCCTTAAGACAAAGTTGGCTTCACCATTGGTGTATGACAATATATTTGAAAGATCCGAACAACATTGCTTACTTCCTATGGATATAATACCTCAAAATTTCTACTTAAGCAAATTCACTACTAAAAAGCAAGAGTTAACTACATACATATTCTATAGCTAAACAGTAAAATTCATTCTTCATTCTATTTAGCTATGAATTATCAAATAATTCTATTAGTATTGAAGCAAACGAAGTTCATATCTAATTTTAGGTATGTCAATAATCCAAAAATAATATATTTACCATATCAAAAAGACTTGAACGTCTTTTCTTTTTGTTGAGACTTGATTGTCTTAGAAAATATTTTTGAGCATGACTTGCAACTTGAGTTGGAGTCCTTGTTGTCACAAAATTTCTTGAAATTCCTCTCCAATCTCCTTTACCTAACTTTTCAAGTCCATTTAAGAATCTTCTATGTTCCTCTTCTGTCCATGGAACACCTAATTCATCCAATATAAACATATATATATATCAATAATCACATTAAAGGGGCACAAAGCATTTTACGTTCACACAAAATTTGGGAAAGAATCGCATCATCAGAAGTGTGATATAAACAGGCTGCCCTGCTATAAGTATTAATGGTTGCTTAATAAAATATTTCTATTGGATATATTAACCTTAATAATGTCATAACCCCTTCATATATAGTTACAATTAAACCAATATAGTTAAAGTTGTATACAAGTGCTCATAAGAAAGATTCTACATGTTTATGTACTACACCAACTACAACTCAATTCCACTCAAGTTACGTAGGTTGATTATATGAATTTTCACTGTTTAATATGTCTCATTTAAGCTCATCTTAGTTTAATGTGAAAATGTTCATTATACACACACAAAAAAAAATGAAATTAGCTATAGTTATAGTTAATAGCTAACATAACTTGTTAATAATCTGTTGTTAAATAGGACTAGCAATGAATTTTGATATTTAGCTACATAATCTATCACTAAAATTCATAATTTTTAGTAGTTCATATTGTCGATTTTAGGCTAGGTCGTTGGTGGTGGTAGTGGTAGGGGTAGGGGTGGGGGTGGGGGTCGTAGTTGGCTGACAATCAACATAAAAGCTAACTAGTCAATTCATGATGAATTCTCACGATACAGAAAAAATGTGTGTTCTAGTGATGACAACATGCAAATAAGAAGAACCATGAGTCAAGAAGATGATTTACCACCCACCCCACCCCACCCCACACACAAAAAAAAGGCAATTATTTTGGATTAGACCATATAGTGAACCAAATTTGCAAATATAAATCATTATTATTGTACATTAAGTATATATGAATTAAATTACATACCTTTTTTCCTTTCACCAGCACAACCTACAAGAGTACCATCAGAGAGATAACCATTATTATAATCAATAGAAGTAGTACTACTTTTTTCACAACTTTCATTAAGAGATGGAGAAGAAGATGATGATAATAAGTGGCTATTTGTTAAAGACAAGCAATCCAAACTAAAACTTTTCTTCAAATTATTATTATGACTAGAAAAACAAGAATTAGAAATATCAAGTTGCACTCCAAAAAGCCTTAATCCACCAATAATATTATTACCACTAATAGCACATTTCAAAGTGCTACAAGTTCTTGAATTATGACCAATATAGCCACAATGTGAACACTTTCTCCCCATTTTCACATACACAAAAAAGGGTTAGTTTCACAATTTTTTTAATTTATTTATTTTTGGTTGTTGAAATGGGAGGAAGAGAAGAGGGTTATGTATATATCAAGAACTATTTAGTTTTATAAAAAAAAATTATATGATGATGATGTGTTGTATAGTACAAGGTAGGGTTTTATGAAAATAACCAAAGTAAAGATGATTGGATGGACATTAATGTTTTTGGTTGGTTGGATATATTATCCAAGTTGGGGTTTTTAGAGTAGAAAGCAACAACTTTTTTGTGTCTCTACAAACGACAATTAAAAGAAGATGGAATTATTGTAAACAAATAATGATCAAAGGTCTCTCTCATAGCTTACTGTGCACAAAGCATTTCACGTTCATTTAGAGCTCAAAAAAAAAGTCACATCCTAAGGGATGTTGATGTACGTAGCTTAGCTTGCTAGTATAAATATTAATGGTTGCTTTCACAACTCAAACTTATAATATATAGCTCATACGAAAATATTTTTACCATTACTCCAAGACTTCATCATATTGAGTATGGATTTAAAATGAATTAATCTCTTTACTAGAATTTATGGCTCTGTTACTAGTTATAAACTACTATAGTTATATGCACTAAACTCTCTATTATTATTGAAAAAAGAAATGGTCAATAGGTTATCTTGTCGAAAATATTTGGAAATATTTTGATGTTGATCTATCAATGGCTTTTGGAACATTGCATAAATAAAGACCTATTTTCTTGTTTTTTTATTTTTTATATTTTGGGGTGGGGTAATAAGTCCAATATATGTACAAAAAATTCATGAAATTAGTTTCTAGCAAAGACTTGGAAATTGGAATGTGTGTATAAAGAGTCGATTAATAAATTCAGTCATGTAATATTCTTTTATTATGATTTAGAAATTTTCAAAGTTTTATAATGTACCGTTCAAAACTCGATGAATAATGAGTTTGTTCCTGTACATTTCTTTATAGTTGTTACACGACTCAAATCTAATTTTTTTCACACAGAAGAAAACAACTTAACATGTCAACCAAGATATAAGGTATTTTCCAACTTATTAAATATTTCTCATAATAGCAAATTCGAATTTATAGAATCTCTTACTATTTCTGAATTTTTTTTAAAATAGCCTATGATTTTTCTAGATTGGATTATACTTGTGGGATATTTTTTTGGTAGTACTAGTACTTTGTTGCAAATGGGATGAGAACTTCAACAAAAGATACAATATCTTTCTTAATAAAATCTGACAAAAAAAATCTTTAGTTTTTTAAAAAAAGGGATTGGTCTCTATCCATATAGAAAAGTATTTATGTATTAGAAATCTCGAGTCTAAATTCTAAAAATGGAGGAAGAGGAGGATAGGTAAAAAAACATGCATTTTCAGGTTCTGCGCTATTAAAATATAAATTAATCGAGATTCTAAAACAATAATCAACACTAGTGAAAAAACAAAATTTATCATTATTGTACTTCCAACCCCACACCACTCCCCACCCCCCAATATGATGTGGCATTGTTGTCCCTTGAAGAATCTTTATTTTCAACAACAAAATAAACAAATATATCTCTCTACCTAAATCTTTCCAGCTGAAATATCTTTAGCACATCAAGTTGGAGATACAATATCATACTTTCTCCGTCTTAATTTATTTGTCTTATTTGCTATTTTTGTCCGTTATGCTAACTTTTCACGTGACATATTCAAGACCATAAGATTTAAGTACATTCTGATACAATGTATCTATTAGTTCAAGATCATGAGATTCAAAAATCTGCTTTACTTTCTTGAACTCTGTGTCAAATCAAAACTAGATAAACAAATTGAAACGTAAGGAGGAGGAGTATTCATCACAAGAATCTAACTCTTAACCTTAGTGAGGAATTACAGGTACAGAGTAACTGAGTAAGGAATTTGTTGCAAATGTTGCTCTCTCTACAAGGCGATGAGCATGCGATGTGGCTGCTCGAATCAATTAACAGCTTCTGCTGTCGATATCACCACAACATAGAGCAAGGGACACTACAGTTGTTCGCGGAGAGGAAGAACAGGTCAACGAACTACTACCATCAACCACGAGATTCTGGAAAAAATGCAGTGTTGAGATATACAAACTATGAGATGATGAACTTCACTATAGTCCATTCAATCTGGAACTTCTTCTCAGTTCGTTACTCCTCCATAACGCGCTTAAAGAATGAATAAGGACGATCCTAGTGCAGCGATGTTCACCTTACTAAAACTTTCATAAGACGGGCAGGATATCGTTGCTTGTTTTCACTTTATCAGGGAATGAGATCAGAAGACCATGATGGAGGTGAAACTCAGTAGTCTAACAGCAAAAACAGTAATGAATTTTCGCAACGTATCCAATGAGTTTAGATAATACAACAACAACAACATAGCCAGTGTGTAATCCCACAAGTGGGGACTGGGGAGGGTAAGATGTACGCAGACCTTTTCCCTACTGTGGGTAGAGAGGTTGTTTGACTTGTTTCTGATAGACTCTCGGTGAGTACTATGAACCAAGTATTCAGTAAAATGAATTACCATTTTGTAGTCAACATACGAATAGTGGTCTTAATTCTAATAGAGAAGACTTGCTCAAGGTATACTCTTAGGACGGCATATGGGAAATAAAACAAAGAGAAGACTTACGAAGAAGAGATGCTAAGACCCACTCCAGCTTCTAAATTTGCAAATTCCACGGCGATTTTCAGCAAAAGAATCACGTATTGACTGAACCATGGAACTGACAGCTGGAAATAGACCGAGGTCTTCGTGCTGCTCCTGAAAATACGGTGTACTTTTACATCATTTTAGAAGAGAGCTATTACTAATCGAAAAGTTCAAAGCATCTCAATACCACTTGAGATAGTCGATCTTCAATATTCCCGGAGCTCGTATCAGTGGGCATAAATATCTTTCTATAAGCTGCTCTCAGGCTCTTAATCTGGATACTTGCAAGAAAATTTTAAAACTAAAATCAGAGATATAACAGTTATGGACAAAATTATAGCAATTTAATATATTGAAACTAATAGCACATCAATCTTTTAATAGCTTGTAATGGAAAAAGGAGAAAAAGGTCTACAATTTTTTTTTTGATGACAAGGGAACCCCACCCGCAGCCTTTCTCCTTCGGGTGTACACAGGGTAAACCCCGCTAGAGTGTAATAGTGCACAAACCACACAGGAGAGGCAAACCGCACTAGGCAAGACTCGTACGATTAGCTCGACTGAGAAAGCATGCAGGGTTTCGAAGCTGAGAGCCCCATTTGGGAGATCCCTGCTCAACCAACTCGGCCACCCTTGCAGGTATCTACAATTTTCTTTTTTGATATCAGAGCAACCCCCTGTAGGATTCTTGCTCAACTCCAGTTGGCGCACAGGTTCAGAACTCTGGGAAGTATGGCCCACGCCCGCCCCCTACCTTCCTCCTAACATAAATACCATGTTTTGTCCGCGACATGGTTCGAACTTGTGACTTACACCTAATCCACACCACATGTTTCAGTTTACCAGATTATGCAATGTCTCATATGGCATTCTTTAGGGTCTATATAGAATTTCTCTCTCATTGGGAGTATTATTACTTAGTATATGTCCAATATATGCAGCAGCATGTCTTTTCTCCAGAATGAACAGCACGGAACATAAGTATTTTTTTCTTATTGATTAAAACACTACCAAGTAGAAAGTAGAAAAACAAGTCATAGCAAATGTTACAACAGAGGAATAACACGTGAAAAAAACACGATATGGGCTTTTAGCCACTGAGACACAGACCAATTAGCTTATCAAAATTGAACTTCCTACATCTATTTGCTAGAAACATACGGTAATTGTTCTTAAATGAAACAAACCTCCATAGCAGAGAATCCACGACGTCTTAAGCCTTCAAGATTCAACCCACGAAGCTCAGCTCTTTCCCCTGAGACAATTATGTATTTTGGAACATCTTGAGAAACCTGGAGAACAAAAAAATTGAGATCCCAAAAAGGAAACACATATGTGATCTCAAATATCACAGTTAGCGTGCTGCAGTACAAGAATATATGTGCTTCTATTCTTAGAAATGCAGATGAAATAATTTGATGATATTCAACTTGACGTAAGCAGTTCGAAGCTAAGCTTTCATGAGATGCAAATTACAAAGAACTTTAAGCATCTAGAAGTTATGAATGCTTTGCTAACTTAAATTATGTTCACACCAGGAAGAACACCAAACTATGAAACTGTTGATATCTTAGTTTATCATGAGAGGAAGGCTGAGTCTTTCGAAAAATTAAAAGACAGCAACTAATTTGAATTAGGAAAGAATCTCACCACTGAACCACCACCAATGAAAGAATACGAACCAATACGGCAAAATTGATGAACTACAACACCTCCAGCAGTGTGAGCATAGTCCTGTATGAGAAGAATTTAAACCATCGTCTATTAGTTCGATTAAATTGTTCCAGAAAAGGTCATGCTTCACGAAAATGACTAAAGAGGAATAGTCTATCACCTCCACCACAACATGACCTGCAAGAAGTGTACTGTTCGCCAAAATATTGTTGTTGCCCACTTTGCTGTCATGAGCTATATGGCAAGAGCCCATAATAAGATTATTATCACCAATAACCTGTTTATGTAAGCTCGTTAAAGATAACTATGTACTGAAATATATGACTTTCTGCACTACAGAAAAATTAACAAGCTAGTTTCATACGGTTTTATCACTTGGATTTGAAGACCGATGGATGGATACATGCTCCCTGATTTCATTGTTATCACCAATCGCAAGAAAACACTCATTCCCAAACTGAAATTGTCAAATTACAAACAAGATAATGATTATTTGCATTCTCAAATAAACACCATCTACTTAAATTTGAGAGTGGGGGAAAGGGTGATCACGATGAAGAGACTGATCATCGTACTTGATGGAGACAACTCCATTCGACGGCAGCACACATTTAAATCTATATGTTGTGATAAAACAGTATTGAATAAGTTTATCTGTCAACACTATCATGATGTTTTTAAATTTCTTTTTAATTTTTTTCGGTAATGAGTTTAACATCAGGATACTGACCTTATATTTCATGTCCTGGCACTTGATACCAATTACAGCATGATGCCCAAAAACATTGTTTCTCCCGACGACTGTATGACCAGGAAGATCATCTCCAATTACAGCACCACTGCTTAAAATATGCACCCTAAACGGTACTGGAGAGAACAGAAAGGAAGTAAAACCCAAGTACAATAAGAAAATTTAACTCACGTCATCAGGATGCAATTGTCCCCTAGTTCAGTATTTCCAAAGATGTGGCTTCCCGGGTACAGTTGACAAGCCCTCCCTAACTTCGCGAAAGGCCCAATGGTACAGAAGGGACCAATTGAAACACCCTACATGCAGAAAAAGTTCCTTTAAGCTTTAACTATCTGCAAAATACTAATTCACCTAAGGCCTTAACATATAAACCTGAACATCTCCAATAAACCAGCTACAATGAGTCAAGGGAAAAAACGTGACATCCAAATAGATCAATCAATCAACCAACCAAACATACGTAAATTCCACCTAGACGGAATTGACTATATGAATCCTCTGCATTCATTTCACTATATTTATTTCAGCCCAAACAATAAATATTCTGTGTTGTATGGAAAATCAGAGGTTCTCTTAAACTATAGTTATGTAAATGCCATAGTATCTCTACACCAAGATACATCTTTGACTAGAATAAAGGACTCACTGCAAACATTGTACCTAATATAAGTATAATAATAACTGCGCCTTAATCCCAACTAGTCGGGATTACCTATATGGATCTCTTCTTTCCAATTATAATAGTGTAAGGCCAAGTTTGTCCGCACCTCGATTATTTCACTGAGTACCTACTACCGCCAACTCTTGCCACCAAGGCACAAGCAGATGAAAAGAAATCACTTACTCCCTCAATTCCAATTTATGTGACACTTACTTTTTAGTCCATTCCAAAAAGAATGACACACAAATAAATTTGGAAACTTCACGTTTTAACGAGAAGCTTTTATAATCACACAAACAAGTTTCAAAAGTTTTATAACCACACAGATGCTATTACATGTTTCAGACCACATGCTTCAAAATTCTTCAGTTCTTTCTTAAAATCCATGTCAATTCAAACTATGTCACATAAATAGGAACATAAGGAGTATTTTCTTGTCTTTGTTGAGACTTGAACTATGGCCTCCAATAGTTTTCACTAACCACTAGGCTATACCTTATACCGCGTTGCAATTACCTAATGGATCTTTTACCTCCACTTCATTCTATTCTTAGCTAAGTCCACTAATTCCAAGAGAAGAAGTCACAAGAAATTCCTCCAATATATATGTGTAGAGAGAAGAACAACACCTATTCTAAATTAAGAGTGCAGAATATAAAGGTTGTTGCAGGAAGGATCCAGCGTTAACCATTTCTAATCTCAAATCTTCACTAAGTAAGTTTGTAATTAAGAAGTTATAAAGATTAAAATCACTAGAGCAAAAAACTAAATGTTGATAACTAATGGTGGAGCTAGGGGGCACAAGGGGGGTCGTCAAAAAACTACATTCTATATAAAAAATTAATTCGTTACTTCTTTTTTTAAATCCGTCTGTGACCCGCCCTTTGGACCAATCACAGCTTTCTAAACTCGGTGGATAATGGGCCCGCCCCTCTACCCTTCTCCACTTAAATACCGGGCTTCGCTTTGCATAGTGTGAGGCTTGAACCTGCGATCTAAGCCACAAATCCTCCACCTTTTACCACTTGAGCTAGGCCTTGGGGGCAATTCGTTACTTTTTTGAGAATGGTCACAAGTGATTGTTCAATGTCAAAATCAATTTTTATCCATTTATCATAGATGTTGAATCCATTTGGCTTCTTCATGCTGAATCCCATTAATAAAAGTCTTGACGATGACATATTCCTATGTAACTAAAAGTTTGAAGCATTTTCCATACTTTCCCTACTTGACTTGACAACTATATTGCTCGGACTCTTCAAAATAGTCAGCAAGTGCATGTCAAATCCTTCAAAAGTAGTGCATTTGAAGGATTTGACATGGATGCTGCAACATTTTTGGAGAGTCTGAGCAACATAGCTTGACAGGACAACCCTAAAAGATATAACCACAGGTTTTTGTATTTTTTGGTGCCTATGGACGGAAAGGAAGTTCGGTGTTTTGATGGAATTTCAACTCCTAACCATTCACTCAAAGCTAAATGTTTGTTCAGTCTATTTTGCTGGTCCAACCAGTCTTATGTGAATAGTTCTACTACTTTCTTAGATTTTGTTAGCTCTTTAACTCTAGACCAAACATAGTCATGTTTAAGTCTCCTCTAGATTTTTTGAATTTGTGGCTGGCTCCTGTGTCTTAACTGCTATCATGTAATGGAGCTAGCATATCTACTTTTGTACTCTTTGCATCTTCTTGATGCCGGTAATGAAACAACTTACTTCATCAATATAACCACAGGTTCCAATCCTAATCAAGTGCCATAATATTCCAAACTATGCTAATGAAGAAAAGAACAGCTACACCCATGTGCACAATATAGCAGGACCCAATCCGAATAAAGTAAAAGGGCTGTTGTTATGACAGTCAGCATAGAGTCAAACTAAGACAATTCTCAATATAACCGATCCTGATTAGTTTGGGATTGAAGTATACATGATTATATGACTAATAAAGCAAAATCAAACTTGCTACTAGAACAAACATCTATAACTGGTAAAGACTTGAGAAATTCAAGAGAAAAAAAGGCATAAACAGAGGAAAGGTTGAACCTTTACATCACCCAAAATGGCACTTGGATGAACAACTTAAGACGGGTGAACGAACCGTGGTTTTTCTTCAGTAGCATCAATCCAATCCATAATCCAAAAATCCAAACGAAATATCCAAAAAGTTCGGATTTCAGATAGCCCAAACTATGCCCACCATTAAGCAATGCATCTTGGGCCTAACTCAACCCCAAAAGCTAGCTATTGGGAGGATTGCCCAAGTCCATAGAAGGACACCACACATCTCATTAACCACCGATGTGGGGTTTTTTCATTCTTCAAGACCCACCTTTAGTCAACATAGAGTCAAACTAAGACAATTCTCAATATAACCAATCCCAACTAGTCCGGTGTTAAAGTATACATGATTATATGACTAAAGAAGCAAACCTAAACTTCCTACTTGAACAGACATCTATAAATGATAAAGACTTGAGAAACTCATCAAAAGAAAAGCATAAACAGAATAAAGATTGTATCTTTACATCACCCAATAGCATTTCGATGAACAACTTAAGAGGTGTTACTGTTAACGAATCTTGGTTTTTCATTAGTTGCATCAAAAGAGCAGTTATTATGACAGTCAGCATTGAGTCAAACAAAGACAATTCTCAGCATAACCTATCCAAACTAGTTCGTGATTGAAATATACCAGGGAATTTTAGTAGCTCAGTTGATTGGCTACCTGAACTTAAATGGTGAGCGTATTCCCAACTTGTTACAACCCCCCATTTCCCCTTCCCCTATCCCCAATTTTAAAGTGATTGAATGTGACAAATGAAGCAAAATTAAACTTACTACTACAGCAAACATCTATAAATGGTAAAGACTTTAGATTTTCATCAAAAAAAAGCATAAACAGAATAAAGATTGAATCTTTACCTCACCCAAAATGGCATTTGGATGAACAACTGAAGAGGGGTGAATGAATCTTGATTTTTCTTCCTCTGTAGCATCTGCACAAAAAAAAAAATATAAGAGAATGAATACTTAAAATTTGAGTTTTTCAAAGGAGAAAAAGAGTAAAAATGGGAACTTTACAAGTAACAATGGAAGAAAATCTGCAGAGAGTGAATCTTCTTAGAGCAACAGAGAGAGGTCTACGACTGCTGGAGAAGAAAAGAGAAGACATGTGTGTGTTCAAAAAATTTGAGGGTCTCTTTCGAATTTTCATGTATTTTATTGGGGTGAAATATGCAAATACTCACTTTTTAAACTTGTAATAATCAAACTTTAACCATTATTTTTTAAACTAATTAAACTTTAGTCACTAATTAATATAGAGACATCATTTGTTCCATCATACTCACAGGAATTTGTATGAAGTTCGATTTGTCAAAACTTCTAACATTGTTTGTTAAAGTTGTTTCGTATTTTGTTATGAAGTTTTTTTTTCTTCTTCTTCTTCATTTTGTCTTGCTTTTTAGCATGAAAATATTGAATAAAGGAATGATCGAGGGGTACTAATTTGATAAAAATATAAACGAAGATGCAAGGCAAGCATTATTATTGGTCACCGCCCAAAAATTAAAAGATTTGTTAGTCCAGATTGAAACTAAATGCATAGATAATGGTCAATGTCAAGATCGATGTCAAAAGAGGTATAATAAGAAATATAAAACGTATGAGATTAAAAGAGCATCTTCGCAATTCGATTTAAGTCGATTTTTAATGTGCTAAATTTTGAATAAAGAAATGACCAAAGGGTATTGATTTGTGGGAAGCATAAAAAGAAAAATTCAATCAAACACTATTGTTAGACACCATATGAGAAACAAGTGATTCACACTTATAGCTGAAAATACATTAATTAAGGTATCGAGAAAGAAAATTCAAAGACGATTTTTTGAAATAATAACTATTAGTTGAGTAATCAATCCAAAAAATATTATAAAATTTAAAGAGTCCACTTTGTAACTATGTTCAAATAGGGATGTTGGTAAAAATTTATTTGCACACAATATTTACATCAAATTAATTTGATTTATGATAATTAAGTAATTAAATAATAATAATACATATTTAAATATATAGCATGTATCCATTTGTTCACTATAAACACCTAATGTTGATAAATATTCAAAATCGTATCCTGTCTAGATTCTTTCTCCATGAAAATATATAAATATAAAATAAATAAAAAACATAAAATAATGAGATTTAAATTATTTGATTTTTTTTTAACTAAAAGTAAGTAGAGGCCAAAGACCGCTAAGTTATTAACAAGACAACTAGTCAAAAACCAAACGTAACATGCACTACAAATTCAAGAAATCAAATATTATAATCGAATTCCTCATATCGAATTAGTATAATGTAATTTATATCTATAAGGTAAGTTATGAGCTATTATATATAAGTTAATTTATTTCATTCACACCTGAAGAATATAATAATAATATATTTATTATAATCACATAAAATAAAATTTAGATATATTTAAAGAATGGCAAATGCGAATTCTCTTGAGGGTTTAAAAAATAAATTATAATCTTAAACAAATTAGGATAATTTATTTATTTTTAAATCATAAAATAAAAAGAGTAATTATTAAGCGACTTTATCTTTACACATAGTAAATTTAAAAAGAATATAGAATTCACCTTTATATTGTCATTTATGTCGTTATTATCTTATGCTTCAATTTTATTATTACATACTCGCTCCGTCCGATAATTATTATTCACTATACTATTTTGAAATGTCCAACAATACTTATTCACTTTATAAAATCAATAGATAATTTTACACTTAGTTTCTAATTTATCCTTATCATTAATTATAGTCATTTCCCCGTTATATATTTTTTCAAAACATAGTATTTTTTATATTCAAAAACTGATATAGTAAAATTAACCCTCTATGTAGTTTCTTAAGAAGTGTGCAAAGTCAATAGTGGACAATTATTGTTAAATAGATGGAGTATTTTTTTTTTCTTGCCTTGATTATCGTATTGTTTATATTGCTATTGTTTTTTATTTAATATGATTGCTTCGTTATTATATTTCTCTTCTTATTGATTTTGATATACTTTACTTTCATTCAAAATCTATCGACAAATAACTTTTCTAATTTCATAAAGCCAAAATAAAATTTCGTACACACCACCCTCTCTAGACCGCAACGGTATGTTTTAGTAAGTAGTAAGTAGTACTCTTTGTTTTGAATAACTCTTCCTTTTAACCTTCCAGAAATTTGACACGTGTCATCTGTCTATGCCTTACTATTTTTTCCATAAATGCTCCCTTAAAAATTGGAGAAAATAAAACCTCACGGACTCCGCCATCAAAACGACGCCGTACTCCAATATGCCTGCCGAAGAACACCGTAACGCCTCGCCGGCGGCGCCACATCCACCGACGGACACGGCGGAAGAAGCTATCTGGTTATGGACACAGATCAAAGCAGAAGCTCGGCGGGACGCAGAAGCTGAGCCGGCATTAGCAAGCTATTTGTACTCAACTATACTATCTCACTCTTCGCTTGAGCGTTCACTCTCTTTTCATTTGGGTAACAAGCTTTGTTCTTCAACGCTTCTATCTACTCTTCTCTACGATCTGTTCCTCAATAATTTCTCCACTGATCCTGATCTACGCGCCGCCGCATCCGCTGACCTACTCGCCGCTCGCTACCGTGACCCGGCCTGTGTTTCCTTCTCTCATTGTTTGCTTAATTACAAAGGCTTCCTTGCTTGTCAGGTTTGTAAGTTGTAACTACTCGTTATGCCTATTTTTACTTATTCAGTATGCAATAAATAGAATGCCAATTTTACCGTATTACTGTTTGAATATAATAAATTTATGTTTCGGAAAATGACTATAGTTAATAATACGATAAATTAGTAACTAATAACATTTATTTTTAGTATATTGTGATACTGTGAAATTGTCTCTTCATGAAAAAATAGGAAACCTGGGGACTTGTGTTAATTTTTTCTGGAAAGATGGGAACTTTAGAGTATGAAAAGATGAGTTTTTGGGGGGGATTTGTATGAAAAATTGATGATTGAAGTGCGGGAGCCAGGATTTTCGACATGGGAATTCAAAATATAGAGAAGTAAATACACGAAAAGGCCTAAGGGATTCAATAACTACTCCTATATATAGAACAACAACATACCTAGTGTAATTCCACTTGTGTGGTTTGGGAAGGGCAAGATATATGCAAACACAAGATCGTATCCTACCTTTGCAGGGTTGAGAGTCTATTTCCAATAGACCATCGGCTTGACATACAAGAAAAGAAATATTTACTATTTATACATGAAGTATATTATATACATACAAAAAAGTTTTGACCTTGTGCATACTATGTAATTTTTGGTGATGAATGCCCTTGCAGCACCCTAAGCTCCGCCCCTGGTTGAATTGAGTCTTCATCAAGGAAGAGTCAAATGTTCCAATTGTTGCCTTGGAAGTTATACCAAACAAAATATTGACACAGGATGTTAGAAGTATATGGCATATGCCAATCTACTTGAATGTGAAACTGATAATATGACCTTTTCACTTTAGGATTTGACAGTGTTCAAGACATAGTTGGTACTATATTTCTATGTTATAACAATAGGCACATTTGTTAAAATATTACTTTGGCAAGGTAGTGGAATTAGATCTTTCTTTGGATGTATACTTGGTAAGCATCTAGATAACAATTGAGTTGAAGTTAAAAAGAGAGTATTTGAATTTGAAGTTGGAAAAAGTTAGTGGAAGTTAACGTTTATGTTTGGACATGAAATACATTTGGAAAAAAAAGTTTGTGAATTTGTGAGTAGAAGTCGAACACTTGAAGAGCCTTGCTTCTAATAAACTTTCAAACCACTACTACAAGATTTTATTTATTGTTCAAATAAGACTTTACTCTATATCCGAGACTTCACAGCCAAACTACTATTTGTAAATAATTATGTCATGGCTGAATGGGTTAAAATGTTGAAAGTGTGTGCTACAATGGAGCCAGGGACTGTGATATTGTTTGCTCAGTAGTCTCTAGTATCTGGGTGGTAGGTACGGTTTGAAAGTAGTACAAAGATAAAAGGTTGCCAGTTAGGTGGTCTCTACCGTTCCTTGTTTTTTCTTTTCTATCCAAATCCATTTTCAGATAAGCAGCTAATGAAACATCGTACCCCTGGGTTTTCCTGTTTATATGTGTCAGAAGGCCCGAACACACCTATATACGTGGATGTAAATGAATGTATGCAATTGATATTTCCTTTTCTGTTAAACAATGTTCATTAGCTACCATGTGTTGTATTGGCTCTCCGCTGACAATGAAATAACTTTACAGATGCATTTGGACAGTTCACCATATTCTAAATTGAAAAGGAAAAAGTATATGTTTCCTTTGGTTAACAACTGTGAGATGCTTTTTTATTTCAATAAAATGAGTAGCTATTAGCATCTCATGGAAATTGCATATTTACAGATTGCCTGTATTTCAATAGTAAGTCAAGGGGCTTACTTTTCACTTAATATCATATCGACTCTCTCTTCAAATGGTAGTATTAGGTATTAACAATTGAATGTTTTATTTTCAGGCACATCGAGTAGCTCACAAACTTTGGACTCAATCCCGAAGGCCACTTGCACTTGCACTTCAATCCCGAATCTCTGATGTTTTTGCTGTTGACATTCATCCAGCTGCCAAAATCGGAAAAGGCATCCTCTTTGACCATGCAACAGGAGTGGTGGTTGGTGAAACTGCAGTTATTGGAAACAATGTGTCGATTCTTCACCATGTAACCTTAGGAGGAACTGGTAAGTTTGGTGGTGACCGACACCCTAAGATTGGTGATGGAGTGCTCATAGGTGCAGGTGCTACGATATTAGGCAACATAAATATTGGGGAGGGAGCCAAGATTGGTGCTGGATCAGTGGTATTGATTGACGTGCCACCACGAACAACTGCAGTTGGAAATCCAGCTAGGTTGGTGGGAGGGAAAGAACAGCCAACTAAGCATGAGGAATGTCCCGGAGAGAGTATGGACCATACATCTTTCATATCTGGATGGTCTGATTACATCATATGACTTGCATATCATGTATGATATATTTGCCAAATGAACTAAGAAGTCGATGACAGGTTCGATCTTACTGCTGCTGACAGTCTATAACGAAAAGATCTTTTATCTATCTACTCTAAAAGATTATTCTTCTGCTTTTTCTGTACTTTGCATACTGTGAAAGTTGAAGATATCCAGTATGGATGAATAAAAAGTATAGTGTTCCTGGAATTGAGTAATATTTATTCACAGTAGAGTTCACTACATGTAACCAATTGGTGTTTGAATGGCCTTGAAACCATGTTTATAGAAAGATATCAGACTGTACATTAGTATATGATTCTGCTGGAGAAAATACTTGCAATGTTTGATTTCTCCACTTCTATGCATTGCCTTTGCATATGGAACACGTTTTATTATCGATGAGAACTAAAGAAGAATTATGCCTATATTAAAGAATGAAAATTTACAAACTTTAGCAGCTCTCAAGATGGCCCGAAATTGAACTTGACAATCGCCATCTTCTTAAAATCGATCGGGAAGAAATCCAAATTTCACACTTCACTTTCTTGGGATTAAACGTCGCCGCTTCATCTTCTTGAAATTGAAGAGAAGACCCAAATTGCACATCGAAGAGTCGCAGTTTATCTTCTTGGAATCGAAGAGTCTTCATCTTTTTAAAAATCAAAGGGTCGCGATTTCATCTTGAGGTATGATTTTTTTTTTAGCACACGAACAAAAAAGAACGGAAGAGAAGGCCAAATCGCACAGTTCACAATTTTATTTGTAGCTTTCCATTTTTTTCAACTTTTGATTCAATAAACAAAATTATCAGCTTAGAAGAGTTGTACTTTCTGTTGCAAAATTATTGAATTTCCCAAATACCCAATCAAGTTGCTATAATTATGATGGCAATGTGTACTTCTATCATGAAAAGCACAAAAAATATCGTGGCCGTACTATCTAAACATGATGGGACCCATTTTTAATTCAATTTATATTACATTAACACATTTACTTTTTGCACTAAAATAAATATAAAAAGAAATAAACATGATTTAAAATGTATTAAATGAAAATAAACACATTTTAATTAGGGAGCATGAAAATAAAAATTAATAAATAAAATGGATAGATAAATTAAATGAAATTAAAGTAAACTAAGAGTCTCGCAAAATTTTAAAATAAATAGTTTTAAAATTTTGCGAATCAAGCATTGAAGAGAAATAATAAGTATTCTTCGTGTTCAATTTACGTACATTGATGAAAAGAATATTCTGATAGTAAAATAATTTAAATTTTAAGATTAAGCAGATTAAAATTTAATTAATTATAGTAGATTGTTTACTTTATTTACTTAATATTGCTATTCTTTTTTCTTAAATAAGAAGTTAAGAATCGAAACACATGAAAATCAATGCATTAATTAGAGAAGTAAATAAATTTAAGTAGATTAATATTTAGAAAGAGGTGACAAAAATAGCAAATGCCTAATAGTAATTTAAAAAATTATGAATAAATTTCGGAATAAGATGAAAAAAAATTGGGCAAGGAAATCAATACGATATGTAATGATATATGTATCAAAATATCATGTTAATTTAACATTTAATTCTAGATAGATTTTTTTTATATAAAAAAAAGAAGAGAAAATGCATTTATGTTTTGAGATTGTTTGCAATTTTTTCACTAAATTGATAAAAATAACAAAAATACTTATTCCTGCTTAAAAAATTACTAATTGTGCATGAAAAAAAGAGAATCAAAAATATATATTGTATCATGCTAAGAAAATTATGTTCATTAAGATAAATTATACATATATTGAACTTCATGTGATAATGAAACTTGCTTCTTAGTTTGAATTTTTATGCGTGTGATAAATAAAAAATATTAATCTCTCCGTTTCAATTTGTTTGATCTATTTTGATTTGAAATGAAGTTTAAGAAATTAAGGAAGATTTTTAATCTTGTGTTTTTAAATTAAAAATGTGTGAAATATAGTAAATGCCTTTTAATCTTGTGATCTTAAATATGTTATGTGGAGTTGGAACTAAGAAAAGAAAAGAAACATTACTTTTTAATAGATTATAAAGAAAAAAATGGCATATTAATTGAAATGAATATGATAGATTTCAAGATGATAATACATAATGATTCATGAATTTTATATAAGATATAATTCAATCTAATAGACAAATTAACTTCGAATCCTAATAAATTTGTGTCATTATAGTAAAAATTAAATAAATTAAATATTAGACTTGAGTGTTTTACAACTTAAAAAATGAATCTACCCATCGTATTCAATATTCATATAGGAGTTCGATTAATTCTAATGTGCGCTGAAATAGGGCCCATTTGGATATAGTGCTCCCTACTAAGAATTTTTTCATATTCAAAACTCAAAATTAAGATATTTAATTAAGGAAGGAGCAACACCAGTCAATGCAACGATGCACTATATTCTTTGATGGTTATTTTAATATTTTTTATACTAATATTTTTACCAAAATCAGTATAATTAATATTGATCAGAATGCTATAGAAGTACCTTTTAATATTTGTTAAATAACAATTAATAATCGATTAATTGGGCCCGTATCACGGGCCTTAAGAATCTAGTAAGTTTTAAATATGAAAACTGCAGGGGAATAGGCCTTTAATAGGGATTCAAACTCAATAAAAATTATTTCTAAAATTTTATTTTGGTAAGATTGATTTTTTTTTTAAAAAAATATTGATAAATTGAAATATAACTGTTAAATATGAATTTCTAAAAAATTATAAAAATTAAAGGCAACAATAAATAATTACCACACATACGTTTTAGTCCAAAAAAAATAAAATTAGCACACATCATTCTTCTTGTAATGTTTTTCGTTATACTTCTATGGCAAGACTTTTTTTAATAATATAACATATATAATATTATATAGATTCAAATACATTAATTTAATTATATATTTTTAATTTAAATAGTTAATATTAGATCTGATGCACGTTTTTAGGACTCCAACACCAAGAGTTAATATAGATAAGTCATTCGATCTAAAGAATTTAAGTACATAATATGATAGTAAAAAAATTAAATTGAATGAAATGAATCAAAATACCACAATAAGACATTATAGATAAAGTTATATAGATTCTACCTTTTTAAAGTTATAAATAAAGCAATATATATAATTCATAAAATTGTTTTCGAAAGTTATATAGATTTAATTATTAAATTTTAAAAAATTATATTACACATGTAATTAAATTTAGTATTAAAAAAATCTATTTGTTGTGGTGCTGAATATAGATATAGATTTTATATATTGGATAAATTGGATATTTTTTTGAAATATTAAAAAATTTCCAGATTAAATGGATTTTAATCAAACATTACAAATTTATAAATTGAACTTCAAAAAAAAGTAGACTTTTTGTATTCTGACATTTTTATTTTAAAATAAGCGTCGTTCTATTTTCATTTTTTAAAAGTGTATAAATTAGTTTTTTTTTTAAATGTATTTTTATTTCAAATTTTGAATTTAAAATATTTAATTAATTATCTACTCCAATATTTAATTGTTTATAATTTAAAATTCTAAAATTTTATTGTGCTGTCATTTTTTCTTTTCCTATTATATATAGACAGATAAAGACATGTTTTTTTTTTGACTCATTAGTTTTTAATTTTTTATTTGTATTTTTTTTCAAATCATTTCAATTTTCAATTTTGTTGACAATTATATGTATATTATCTGATTGCTTCATTATGCTATCAAAATTAGTTCAAAATATTATCTTCTAACGCTTCCTTTTTTTTTTTTTTTCTATAGTATATTTTAATTACTTTTTGCTAGTCTGATTTTAAACAAATTTATTTTTTAATGTTAGACGTCAAAAGTTGTTGATTTTTTTTTTCATTTCAATATATAGAACACGGATTTTAAATTTATGTTATTAGATTTTTATGTTTTAATGTGTCATTATTTCTTGAAATTTAATTAGCTATGTGGTATACATAATTTTAGACTTTTCCCACTATATTGGGCACGTGAATTATCTAGTATACCTATATATACTAGAAAGCAATGGCCCGTGTCAGCACGGGCCCAATATTACTAAATATTATTATTTTTTTGTTAAGTTTGTTTTTACGTAAAATTGGAGAAAAGAAATTTGATTGATGTAAGGTGGTGTTCGTTATGTAAAATGTTATTTTTTCTATATTTGATCAGTTAAAATCTTTGCAATATTTTCTCTAGAAAATATTTGTTTTTCCTTTTAAAATGAGGAAATGATTTCTATAATAGACGTATGAAAAAAAGGAAGTTACACATGATATTCTACATTGATAATGTCTTCCTCCGTTTTCAACCACACCTCATCTTTACCTCATAATAATGGAGCTCCCCCCATCTTCATCCCCACCACCACACACATCCCTACGTACCCTCTACCTTCACCTCTTATAGTATTTGTCTAAATTATATAAAAATGCTTTTAGGATAATAATTCTTGCAAACCTATCAACAACAAGAAAATAAATAAGAAACATATTTATTTTCCTACAAATCATTTCTAAAAAAATATTTTTAATCTTAACAATAACAAATCCTAAGTAATTATTAATCATATACTCATAGTATTGCATACTAAAAATTAAATACGCTCTCGATCCATGAATAGATGTTGATTGTCAAATAATAAATCATTATACTCATGGAAACATTATACCATTGGATACTTAAGCCGACACTTTATACACACATAGAGTATTACTATTTATATATTAGTGAAAGATGATACATTTTTTCAATACTCATCAAGGTTCTTATTTTTAGTTTTTTTTTTACCAAAAACATATTACAAAATAATTTTATTAATTATATTTTAAAATTTATTATTAATATATCATTGTTAAAATAACAATTAGGATAAAAATAAAGAAAATGTGCATACTCTACTAATTAATTTAATTTTAGATTCTCAATTATCTAGGAGTTTAACTTGACTATTAGTATTTTATAGAATTACATAATGATAATGATAAAGTTAGGCAAAAATAATTAATTTTCTTAATTTATTAAAATAAACAAGTAAAATATTATTTTATTATTATAAGAGTCAAATTAAAGATAACATTTACTATTTACTTTATTAATTATAATTAGTGGATATGAATTGTTTTTCGAGAAAACTCTCAGCCAATAAGAGGATAACATTTTCCTTGATTCCTATAATTGATTCTTCTCATTATTTATCCTTTCTACCATCTCTTCTCATTATATGTTATGTCAGTTCAATTTTACTTATCATATTTGGACTTATATATTCATTAAAATAATAATTTATAGGCAGAATTACTTAATGATAATGATAAAGTCATGCAAAAATAATTAATTTTCTTAATTTATTAAAATTAACATGTAGAATATTATTTTATTATTATAAGAGTCAAATTAATAAATTTTCCTTAAAATAACAATTACGATAAAAATAAAGAAAATGTGCATACTCTACTAATTAATTTAATTTTAGTCTCTCGATTATCTAGGAGTTTAACTTGACTATTAGTATTTTATAGATTTACTTAACGATAATGATAAAGTCAGGCAAAAATAATTAATTTTCTTAATGTATTAAAATAAACAAGTAAAATATTATTTTATTATTATAAGAGTCAAATTAAAGATAACATTTACTATTTACTTTATTAATTATAATTAGTGGATATGAATTGTTTTTCAAGAAAACTCTCAACCAATAAGAGGATAACATTTTCCTTGATTCCTATAATTGATTCTTCTCATTATTTATCCTTTCTACCATCTCTTCTCATTATATGTTATGTCAACTCATTTTTGCTTGTCATATTTGGACTTATATATGCATTAAAAAAATAATTTATAGGTTAAATAATTAATACTAAAAATATAATGTAATTTTTTTAAAAAATTATTCTTAATATATGAAAATTGACAATAAAAAAAATAAATTATTTTTAAATAATGGACAAGTAAAAGATGGATGAAGTATTTACTCCCTCCGACCCTTTTGACTTGACACACCTCTTAAGAAAATAATGATTGGTATAATGAGTTTAGCATTTTACTCTTATTAATTGATAAAGTTTTAAACATATTTACTCACTACATTTTTAAAAAAATATTAATTTAATATTAATAAATTGAAGGTATAATAGAATTTTTTTTTCTTAATTTATTAAATATATTTGACAAATAAATAAAAACGGAGAAAGTATCTATGAAATTTATGCCAAATGGAAGAGGGAAAAAAGGGAAGTGGACCAAAGCTCACGTCTTATGATACTTGTGGAAAATAGAAAAGTGAGGTTCATCATATTCTTCAATGACAGGGCAAGATTTATAATTAAATAAAAAAGATTGGGCTTTTTTAAAGCTCTTGCTGAGGTACAAAAAAACAAAGCAAGAAATACAACTTTTTGAAGCAACTTAAGACTTTAATAACATTTATGGCAAATAGAAAGTGGGACAGGGCATAGTTTGTAATTAAATAGAGAAAGGATGATCTTTTTAAGAGTTCTTACTTAGGTTCAAATAACAATGCAAAAGTTACAACATTTTTAAGCAAGCTTATCTTGCAATTTTTTTAAAGGACTTTAATACCTCCAAACTTTAATTTAATGTCAGAAAACTGAGTCCCAAACTCTCTCTTCTATATATAACTAGATAAGGGTGCCCGTGCAAGGCACGGGCATATTGTGGAGATAAAAATAGTTATAAAGAAAGACGTGCAAATATGCAACATGATTAAATAAATTTCAATGTTAACACATTTCATAGTATGTTAAATATATTTTGCAGAATGTTATACATTGAACTTTCTATGAAGGCCAAAACATATAGGCTACATGTAGTTTAATATTTGCTGCATTGGCCTAGTAGCTGAATTTTGAATTCTGCAAACTCTCAAGTGTTAACATATATGTTCTTTCAGCTTTAAACTTTTTTATGATCTAAGAAGAAACTAAAGGAGTAAATTAATACAATTCATCAGATAGCAAAGAGGACTGAAAATACATCTAGAACCTT
>JAJOOS010017784.1:0-25012 GCA_029582725.1 Solanum chiquidenum | reverse complement strand
AGATTCGAGTTGCCTTTATGGCCATACTTTATCAGTTAAGTTGTTTATGTCTTTGCATGGCATTGAGTTATTCTGTTGAGGTTTCCGCTGAGTTAAGAAAGCCAGGCCAAGGGTTCGCTTGGGGCCAGAAATGGTCTCCAGGTGCCGGTTCCGCCCAGGGTGTAGGCTCGGGCGTGACATTATGAGTTTTGAGACATTTGAATTATAGTTTACTTTTTAAAGTGCTTTTAATATGAGTAAGTCTTCCGCTAAGAGTTAAGTCAGGCAACGGGTTCACTTGGGGCCAGTAATGATTCTCGAGTGTTGGTCATGCCCTGGGTGTAGGCTCGGGGCGTGACAAACAATATCTGGACAACAGTCAATCTCCACAAGGAATTACAAGAGTTTGGTGAAGGAAACGAGTGATTCTAGTTGGACAGATTTAGTTGAGGAAGAGGATAATATATCTTCACCTGGGGTAAGTTAAGTCCTTAAGAATTCATATTTGTGCCTTCAAGTAGGGAAAATCCATTTATGACAGTGACAATTGATAACTCCAAAAAGATCTTGACCATTACCACCAAGGTATTGGAAAAAAATCCATGAGCCAAAAGTTGTAGTTTCAAGACTTAGTCCAACTACAACTTATGATGGTGACTTGGGTAGTGAAATGTTTGACGAGGATGATGAGGATGATATGCTAGACATATTATTTGATAATGTAGCCAAGGATGGTGATCTCTCGCCTAGGAAACAAAGAAGTGGAAGCAACAAAAGCAAAAAGAAGACACGTGAAAGTTAACATAGTTGGGATGGTAAGGTGACCGAGGAATTTATTCCAAGAAACATACCAATGCGACTGACAAAGCAGAATCATATGATAGTTTCAACAACAACAACAAGATCCATAAATCCAAAAAGAAGTGATGAACTATAAAGTTTGTTGGACATATTTGACGAAGAAGACAAGAGGGAAACACTTCAGGTTACTTAACACGGGCAATCCATCTCTTTTAATTCTTACATATATAAAATGAAGTTTGAGGCTGATAACACAACTTTATTCTTAGATTTTATCTTTTTGCATTACTTAAGCATCCTCATTTGTAGTATCATCACAAAGTGTATTATAAACTCTACGATGATCATACAATATCTAGTTTTCTCTAGCTTTTATTTTCTTCATGCTTGTTAATTAGCAGAGGTTCGTTACCTCATTAAGATTAGTAAGGTAAGGCCTAGCCCCCCTTGCTTGTACTTTTTTCTTTGAGATACTTTCTCTTTATTAATAAAACTAGCCCTAAGCACACCTTGCATCGCGGAATTGCTTAAATTTTTTTTTGATATCCTTTCTTATATATAGTAGTAATAAAAAAAAAATTCCAAAGTTTTAACTATAGAAATCAAATTGGTAAGTTGCAATTCTCATCTACCTCATGACGGCTAATAAATCACTCTAATTTTTTTTTAAATTAGATATTTTTTGTAACGAGCATCAAATAATGAAATTTAACAACTACTAAAGTAGGTGAAGCTGTGAACTATCATGATTCAAATCCAGACATAATTTTAAATAGGATGTCTAACCTTTTTAATCTACTTAAAAAGCTTTGACAGTTGTAGTTATACTTATAAATGTTAATATGGTCAAATTTTATTCTTTACTTTGAGAAAAAATCAGTTTTATTCTTCCTTATACTATTAATTTAAAATTACACTACAATTACTTGAATAATTCAAATATATTTTTCCTCTGTTAAGATTATACAAGGTGAACACTTGATCCTATATAATAGCGGAAATTTTGAAGAAGTAAATATTACGTGGCATGTCATCCCAATGTCCCAACCCATTTTAGCCTCCCCATTTTAGCCTCCCCTCTTGTTCTTCCGCCATTAATGTTTCTATTCTTATAACAATTTCTAAGTGTTGTGTTTAAATGAGATGAATATTATTTATCTAGATGAAAATAATTAGTGATGGAAGAACAAGTAAAAGGAAGAATGCATTAGGATATTGAGGTAGGAAGTCATGTGGTGTTCATCTCATCAATTTTTTTAAAAAAAGAAGAAGAAGATGAAGGTGTTTATGTAATTGATAATCTTTCTTTTGGTTGATTTGTCTATTTTTGGTCTCAATCAGGGGTTTTTTGAGCTTGGAAGGTTCAAATATTAAATTCCCAGTAGTTTTCAACCATACCCACGTGTAGAGTCTTGAAATATAGAGGTATGTTCTTGATTCTTTCATGTTTTTGCTTAAAGCTTGTGCCTTTTTATTTCTTTCTTCTATGATTGATTTAGTCCCTTAAGAGCTTATTTTGTGACTATATTTATTGAGGGAAAATATATATCCAAATGATAGTTTATATAGGATGGTCTTTGTATGATGTTTTTAATGTTCTGGTTTTCAGAAAATTGTGATTTCTTCCAAGCTTCATAATCAAGTCCAAGACAATCATCTCTACATTTATCATGTGGGAAAAATGGGAAGAGGATTCGTATAACTACCACTTTTGAAAACTTTGAGCAAAGTAATCATCGTTCCATTGAAATCCTTCCTGATAAATTTCCTCTTTGAGGTATTCAACGTCTTCCTAGTGGCCAACAGATAAGTGCATGCGCTTCTGTTTCCAAGCGATGGATCACACTTATAAGCAACATTCGCAAGGCTGAGATTGCAGAATCTAATGGATATCTTTCCAGGTGCCCTGTTGGTAGGAAAATCACAGATGTTGGACTTGAAGCTATTGCCATTGGAACTGCGAACCATGGAGGTTTAGCAAAGCTATCTATTTGGGGAAACAACCTTTACCGTGGCAAGACTGATGTTGGTCTCAAGGCTATTGCTTGAGATTGCCACCTGGACCGGATAAGAGTAAACAACAATGTCTAATCAAGCCTCCCTTTGCCTTGAAAGAATTCACACACTGCCAACAACTTTCCCAAAATAAGGGAAGATTTGCTGCTTACTTCTCAAAAAAACATCCGACATAAACTATAGTCAAGTTGTTCGCCTATCTTTCTGATCTCATTTCCTTCTATTCATCATATTTTTTGCTTTGACCCAGTGAAAAATGGGACGTACTCTCAGAGACTTTCCTTGTGGAATGTGTCTTCTGTTGGTGATGAAGGCTTATTTGAAATTTCTCATGGGTGTCATCTGTTAGAGAAACTTGATCTTTTCCAATGAACAATTAACATAGGTGTGTTCTTGATTCTTTCCTCTTTTCGCTTAAAGCTTGTGTCTTTATCTTAATATTTCTGTTTTAAACTTGTGTTGTTTTTCATTTTGCACTAAAATTGGTTCTTGATTGTGTACTGAAGATGCTTTGCCTTTTTTTTCTTTCTTCTTTCTTCTTCTATGATTGATTTATTCCATTAATAGCATATTTTGTGACTATCTGTTGAGGGAAAATATCTATTCAAAGGATAGTTTATGTAGAATGGTCTTTGTCTGATGTTTTTAATCTTTTAGTTTTTCAGAAAGACGGTGCTTTTTTTCAAGCTTCATATCCAAGTAGACACAAATCATTTATGCTTTTATCATGTGGGCAAAATGGAAAGAGGATTTATGTCACTACCGCTTTTGAAAATTTTGAGCAGAGGAATTATCCTTCCATTGAAATCTTTATTAATAAATTCCTCTTGGAGGTATTCAAGCGGCTACCTAGTGGCAGAGTGACAAGTGTTTGTGCTTGTGTTTCTAAGAGATGGCTCACACTTTTAAGCAGTGTTCACAAGGATGAGATCGCATAATCTAATGGATATCTTGTCAGGTCCCTTGTTGGTAGGAAAGTCACAATTGTCAAACTTGTTGCTATTACTGTTGAAACTTCAAACCGTGGAGGTTTGACAAAGCTATCTATTCGGGGAAACAACCTTTGTCGTGGTGTGACTTATATTGGTCTCAAGGATATTTCTCGAGGTTCCCCTACTCTCAGAGAACATTCCTTGTGGAATATGTGTTCTGTTGGTGATGAAGGTTTATCTGAGATTGCCTATGAATGTCAATTGTTAGAGAAGCTTGATCTTTTCCAATGCCCAAGAAATAGAGGTATTCTTGATTCTTTCATGTTTTCACATAAAGCTTGTGTCTTTATCTTATTTTTTATTTCTCTTTTAAACTTTTGGGGTTCTAAATTTTGCACTAAAATTGGTTCTTGATTGTGTAGTGAAGATGATTTACCTTTTTTTTCTTTCTTCTTCTATGATTGTTTTAGTCCATTACACACCCAATTTCTATTATAAGCCAAAATCCACGAGGGCCTTAGAATTAGGCCGGAAGCCTCGGGACCTAAACTAAGGTTTGTTCTAAACCAAACTAAATATTACGGGGCTAACAACGCTGATGGAATTCTTATCCAAGCTTGTTTACTCAGAATATTGACTAGAGTCAAAATTAAGCCTTAATTAACTTGAAAGTTAAAACGCTTAATCACATTGACTCGCACTGAAAGCCTCGAGAGTCATGCCGACTGGAGCTGATGGAAACGTCAGAATTGGATTTTTGGGACTCGTCTAAAAACTTTTTTTAAATGATGTTGATATATCTAGAGTTGATATTATCTTTTGAAATGATTTTCATTACACCATCAATATTTGTAAAGCTTTTATAGCAAAATTTATTTACTTCTGTACTTCCATCCAATTGATGTAGCCTATTTTTAGGTCCGGATGGTTCTACCGGTCTGGAACATAGGAGTCCCAATGTTGTGAATGAGTGTCGAATGATGAATTCATCTACGACACACCCTTGTGATCCTAATCTTGTTCCTTCCTGGAAGTAAGTACCCTTCATCGTGTACAATTATTACTAACGTGAGTTCAGCACATGCCTATTTTTGGATGGCCCATCTTTGCTAGTAGTCAGTTGACTGATTAACCTACTCTTTGTAATGTCCCTATTGATAAGTACATAAATATATATAATACACTAGTCTATGGGAACGTGCGTTGCACGTTTGTTCCTTAACATTATTATAGATTTGATATATTTAAAAAATTAAGTTATGAAATAGCAAATTTTAAAATTAACAATATTAATTTTATATTTGTATTTTATTCATTAAATAAATTACATAAAAGTGGGACAAAAAATATGTGAAGTCAATTATGACAGTATAGTCTCTAATGGTCTAAATATGTCGATGAATTGTTGGATTAAAAATTAATAAATTCATGTAAATGTCTCTAACGAAATTTTCAACTACATGAACATACGAACAAATACCAAACACGTAAAATGATAAGACTGAAATTTTATCATAGTAACAAAAATAATATGTATATCCATTCACTAAAATTACACACTAGCTCTAAATTTTATAATCAAAATGGGTTGACAACAAAGTAGTTAATTGTATAACAACACTTGACCTTGATATAATGTAAGATATCAAAATGGTCAAAATACAAATCACATATTATATTATATGAATAAAGCCTTTTCATTCACATTGCTTCACACTAATGAAGACGATGATAATTCATTATCGATTTATCATGTTTACAAATCGATAGCTCATAAATTGAATAACTAATATATAAAATTGGATTGAACATATCAATAAGCAACCCTAATAAAAGTAGACCTTATTGAAGGCTATTTTAAGAATAGAAGCAGAAAAAAACTCTTGGTTGATTTCAACACTTTGTTTTCTCATTATAATATAAAACTTAAAATGATTTTTTATATGACTTATCCCAATAATCACAATAAACTATAACTAATTAATATATTCTTCAAGATTATAAGAATCAATACCCCATATAATTATATAGTTTTGCTTCTCATCATACACGATACAACATCAGATGTATATTATGAAAATTATCTAGTGTGATAACTTTTCATTCTTGCAAATACAATCCACTTACATATAATAGGGATGATGATCCTACTAACACATTGTATATTTTTATCAAGTTCAATAATTTAACAAACGAAAATCAATTAAGCAACTAAAATCCTGATAAATAAATCACAAAAAATACTCAAAAGAAAAATACTTGAAATTTTTAGCTAAATATTTTGTTATTGTTTTCCACGAAGTTGATGCTTGCATATGATACTCTTCACTCAATACAATATATTATCACTAAAAACGCTCAAGAAAATTATCAAATATTAAAAATAAAAAATATCCATAAGAAAAAAGAAATCACCACAAAAATATTGCACCCATATTTCAGCTAATACCCAAATCAAAATCATAATTCAATAAATAATTCGATTCAGAAAAAATCCAAAAGAAAATAAAATATATAAAGTTTAATTAACTTGATAAAAATATATAACACTCATAATACCCTTCAACTGTTAAAACGTGTAGTGTGGTGATATTGTAATTAATAGAGGCTGCACATAAAACTAAAAACAAATAAATACCACCTTAATTGTTACTAAAAAAACATGACTTTTGAGCTTCTTGAAACCAAAGTCCAAATTAATAAAGAAATAAAGAAAATATAGTAGAAAAATATAAAGAGACATTCAGGGTTCTTTTAAAATATTAAATAAAGGCCTTAAATAAATAATAGAAAATTAATAACAAAGATATATAAAGCGACATTCATGATTTTTTGAATATCAAATAATTTATAGAAAATTAATAACAAAAGAGAAAGGAAAAATTTAATGCAGAGCAAAATAGAGTTTAACACCATTTTATTCCTCCAGACGCATTGAGTCATTGAGATATACGACGTTTCAGTCATCATTGAAAATTGAAATGAAAACACTTAAAAGCACATTTACTATTATAATTAAGATATTTAAATGATTATTTGAAGTTCTTTTACTCCAGCATAATATATTGTATATATTCACAATAAGTATTACACGGAAAAGTAACTCCCGAAAATTGATAAGACTACAATAAATTTAGTTTCTCAACTAAATAATTCATTCTAAAATATTTAATGTTCTAATAATATTTATTGTAATATAAGTTTATTTTTAATAAAAAAATATTTATAGAATTTTTTTTAGCTTGAGGGTAAAATGGTAATCCAACTTTTCATTTTGGATCTTCCCACTTTTAATAATATATGATATATGATATGATGTTTTCAAGACGTAATGTTGGGCCATGAGGAGATGGCCTAGTGGTTAAGGCATAGGGCTAACAACACACGGTGCACCCATCTGATCTATCCTTACTGGGAAGATATGTGCTTGTGAGATGGATAAGTTGTCCAAAGAATTAGTTGGGGTACATGCAAGCTGGTAGGGATGCCATTAGTATCGCTAAAATAATTAGTGGGGCAGTGAAATAATGTATGACATAATGATAATCTGAATGTGTACTGCTTAGTCAGATGATAATTGACCTAATCTCTCTTCCTCTTTGCATTTCAGGAGAAGTTTTGACATCTTAGGTGCTTTGGAATTTGTACCTGGGATGCTCAATAGTTGTATCCACTCATCCTCCTTCTAGAGTTAGACGTAAGGTGTATGAGTTCTCATGTCTTTTGCCTGATATTCTTAAATTAGAATTCGTTCCCCGTGGGGATATTTGGGAAAGTCTATTCAACAATCATATTCCGAGTAAAGAAGATATAGGACTGTATTTTTTTTCAAGTGAGAAAGAAAGGTCAGCTTCTGTCTTATATATCTGTCTGTGAACGCTTATATAAGACAGAAGTTGACCTTTCTTTCTCACTTGCAAAAAAATACAGATTTATATCTTCTTTACTCGGAATATGATTGTTGAATAGACATTCCCAAATATCCCCACGGGGAACAAGTTCAAATTTAAGAGTATCAGGCAAAAGACCTGAGAACTCATACACCTTACATCTAACTCTAGAAGGAGGTTGAGCCTGGATACAACTATTGGGCATCCCAGGTACAAATTCCATCACCTTATACTTGCATCCATAACCCTATGCAGTCAGGGGCGGATCTATGAAGGGCATTGGGGGTGCCACGCCACCTCCGAACTTCGACGGAAACTCTATATATACATAGGTATATATATATAATATTTATATAAATATAAAGTGTGCCACTCATAGAACAAAATTGGCTTGTGGTGCCATGGTCGGAGGGCAACTTTAGAAGGTTGAGGTTGCGGGTTCGAATCCCATTTGAACCTCTTTTTTTGAAAGACGTTTTTTAAGTAAAAAAAGACGAATAATTTAATCAAATATAAAATTAATTTAATCGATAAGTTTATTTGGCACCCACGGAGTCTAAATCCTAGATCCGCCACTGTATGCAGTGATTCTCAAAGTACGTCTATAATTTTTATGTTCTTTTCTCATTTTCAATTAACTTTTACGTAATACATTTACCTGTGTATGCTGAAAATTATGCCTTTTTAAAGTGGGGATACTTGTTTGGTTTCATTTGAGTATCAAAGCTAAAATCCAACGTTTTAAGTTATTTTCCTTTTATACTTGATAGTTGTATATATTTTTGTCGTGCAATGTATGATATTCTAACATATAGCACAATCAAGGTGCCATCGGCGCCTTTGTGGGAGTCACGTGTAACCTTGAAATAGTTTCATCAAAAGGTTGATTAGCATATCGTAATTGAGCCTCAGTGAAATTATCACAATTGACTATGTTAAGCCAAAAAATAATGTGTCAAATTCACTTACAAAAGGCATAACTAGAGATCAAACAGTTGATAAATCATCAAAGGGAATGAGATTATGGCCGAGGATAAGTCATCACAATGGTAATTCTACCTAGCTGACTTGAGATTTCAAAATCTATATTCAAGGAGATCAAACAAAGTTATGAATTATGGTTCAACAATATTGTTGCTAAACTAATTCCAATCTCAAAATAAGACAATATTCAAAAACAAGGATAAAGTGTTGAGCCTCTTTAAAAATTTCTAAGTTTGACATGGCATGATCAAATAGCGTATATACGGGTTACGCACTTAGAAAGCATCTATGTGAATGTAAGATATAAGCCGACTTAAGAAGAATTATTAGTGTAAGACCGATTCTCTACACAATCATGAAATTATGTGGTGCTTGCGACTGAAATGAACACAATAATGAGAACCAAGAGTGGTTAAGGATTGATTGTGTAACATGTGTTATCTAGGTATACGAAAAAACTCGATAGTTTAAAGGTATTGAATCCACTGATTTACCAAGTTTACCCAATGTATGTTTATTATGAGCGTTCAAAGGAAAACATACTTATCATATGTGATTAATTCTTGTTTTTATATCACACAATTTTTTTCATGCATGTTTTCATAATATAGTCATTCCTCATTTATATTTAGATTATTGGGTTACTTTAAAGGCTAAGCTTTAAATATGAGGTGCAGAGGTAACCTTTTGTACTTTTGAGTAAAAATATTCATCCTAGCTATTAAAGGGTCGAGAAGAGAGACTCCCCTCACGTTGTCGTAGTGACTCACTCGATTTCAATTTTGACTTTGACTTCATATTTAATTGGACAAAATTTCTTTTCAGTTTCACTAATTAATTTC
Organism: Solanum chiquidenum; assembly: GCA_029582725.1. Lineage (NCBI taxonomy): Eukaryota > Viridiplantae > Streptophyta > Magnoliopsida > Solanales > Solanaceae > Solanum > Solanum chiquidenum. The sequence goes on along the minus strand of JAJOOS010017784.1, from coordinate 15,568 downwards.
CTTTTGTTCCTGATAGTAAAATTAATTTATTGATTCTTAAAATTTGTAGGGAAAGAGCCTATTTCTTTCGAACAAAAAGTCACTTCCCTTCGATAGAAATAATATATCTAAATATTGAAAAAGTATAAACTAATTTAAAATATATTAATAAAAAAGATTATAATTAATTATTTTTTATGTATAAAAAAGTATAATTATATATTATGTCGATTTGTTTTGAGATAAATTTAACTTTTTCTTTTTTGGTCAATACCAAATCAAATAAAGAGTGGTCAGCTTTTTTCTCAATGCCAAATCAAACTACAAGTCCATTTTTTCTTTCAGTTTGACTTAGTTCTCAGTTCAATTTGTTTTGATGATTCGACCCATACACAGTCGACATATTACAATTAATTAGTTGCTTTTTATATAATCTACTTATACTTTCTAGATTATAGTTTATGGCTCTACATTTACTATTTTCTCTTCTTATCCTTTTGTCTGTATACACAATACACATACTTTCACCTATATATATATATATATAAAAAAAAAAGTATACCTCGAGAGTTGAGAGAAACTAATCCATTATTATACACACTGATTTGAGAGTTTTGAGATTAGAGCTTCAACTTTTATGGTACGATATCTATATTTTTATGTTCATTTCGTATGTGCTTTTTAACTTTATTTTAATTGAAATTCTATCTAAAAACACTACGTTAATTCAAATGTATGTTCTCTTAGAGTTTTTTTTCAAAAAAATTGTAGTAGCCACTAATTTATCTTGATTTATTAAATTTATTTCTTTTGGCTGTTGTGACAACTCTAATCACATACAAAACTATCAAGCATGAGTCATTTGTTATTATGTTGGCGTTTGATCATGAAAAAAAAAATTAATTGGATTTTTCAAAGTTGAAGTTGAAATTTGAGTTATGTTTGACCAAAATTTATATGATGTGTAGGACCCGTTCAGATTTTTTCTTTGTTAGAGTGCCATTGTGGAGCGCAAATGGCCACTCGCTCTCTGAGGCAAAAGGAACAACAGCCCCACAAGGTAAAACCTAGCCTTTTTCTAGTAAGTTCCGACGAACCTGTCATGGTTAGAATTTCAAGAGTTTATTTTAAACTTTTGATTGAATATCAACATGAACATTTTATGGTTTTAAAAAAGAAATTTACATATTTAAATTATATAAAAATTATTATAAAATATAATAAGTTATAATTTAAAATATTTAAAAGACAGAAAAAAATCATGTAAAATATGACTAATCATGCGATCAATGCATTTGCATATGTCTTTGTTTTTACTCCATGGCAAAAGGCCGACATTCTTTTTGGGATGATTAAAGTGGGGTTAAGCGTGTCTTTTTTAATTTTTATTTTATATTATTATTTAATTTAATAATTGTCCCCTCTTATATGCAAATATGAAAGTCAAAGTTGTTATCATGCTATTTAACATATGAAAGGATGACTGAGTTGGTTTAGGAATATCCCGTAAGAAAGTTCAGAGGTCAGGGAGGGTAGTTGGACTTGTGTAGATTAATATTTTATTGAATATCTTTCCTAAGGATAGACAAAGTTGTCAAAGCTCGTCTAGACATCATGATTATAAAATAAATAAAGGAGTGTTCAACACCTTAAAGTACATTAAGGAGTGTTCAATATTAGATTCTTTAAACAAGTTTCAATTTTCTAACCAGATGAATAATAACTTGTTCTATATTATTAAGTGACTAGATTAAGAGAAAATCTTGACAATTAACTGAAATATTGTCTTTCCCCTTCATTAACCGTGTAGTACTAAAGTTTGTAATTTGATCGTCAAACAATGTATCGGCTATATATATCACACAACTATTAGCAACTTTGATTTTTTATCTCCATTAGGCAATAGTAATCAATGTTGTTGTTTGTTTGGATGCTTTTTCCTGATTAATTTCAGTGCAGTTCAATTGTACATCCACGTTCTAATTTGAGTTTTACTCTATGCATCCCCCATTATTTATTGTATTGTTGTTTCGCTATTTAGGATGTTTGCTTATACCTTGTTCTACTTGTACTTAACAGATAGGGATTAAAATTTAGTTAGTTTTTAGAACATTTTGCTCCAAAACAATTTACTGATTTGTTAAAATTTTAAGTTCAAAATAGTTTAATACCAATGCATACTACACTATAATTCGGTTTTTCTTTTTCAGTTTGCTGCAAAGATAAAGATTTTATTATATAGTGCATTTTTAGCTAGACAAATAGACTAGAGAGATATATTTTGTGCATCAAGGTTTTTGCTCTATAACAGGTTGTCCAAAAGAAGATGTTAACAACAGTTAGAGTGTGTCTAATGATGTAACATTTAAGTAAAAAACAACAAACTTAAATAGAATACTCGGAATGCACTAGTGGATATGCATCTGCTATATATTATGAAAGAAGACGAGAACTTAATTTTGCTGATTATGATTTAGCTTTTCGTATCTGATGACATTTGGTCTCCACATATCATTCAGTTCATATATTTATCTTAATTCCAATCAAGAGTCAGTCAACTACTAAATTTCTTGTGTTTTCTATGTCAACTTGCAGAAAAATATTTGTGAAATTTGCGGTGAAGTTTTGAAAAATCAATCACTACATGTTATCAGTGTAACAATGTTGACGTGCATCGGTAAGTTTTCTCTCTCTATCTATCTAGCATGAAAAGGTGGACAATCAGTTAGAAAAGCTGAAAGTCATGACTCTCTGTCAAGCTTCATCACCTTGTGTCATATCTACATGTTCTTTGTAAACCTCAAACATTATCCCAATCCCAAATCCCTTTTTTTAGTTTACTTGACATTTCAAAGAGAGGATTTGGTCTTTTTACACAAGGGGTTGTTCCTCTTGAAGAAAATTGCTAGTTAGATTATCAATTTTTCTTTCCATTTTGAATTTTTTTTGCATGATGTGGCATTTAATTTTCATAATTAATTCATGTATCTTTTAAGCATACATAGACCTCTTCTTGTTTTAAAAAATATTCTGCTATTTTCTCTTCCTTTCAGATATTGCATTATGGGCTATTATGTTGATGCACCAGTGGATTGGTGTTGTGAAGAATGTGATATTGGAAAAGGGATAATGTTTTCATCGAGTGGACTAGAAAATGTGCATTATGAGGGACCCAGGTTACCTGCCTCTGAAAATATTTGTCAGAGTACTGTGCAACCAAAGAAACATAGTAAGTTTACTGGTAGACATCGTATTAACTGGGAAAAGGAGGTACGGACCGGGAAAATGAGATATATACATGTTGAAGAAGCACTTGGTCTATCATCAAGCATCAAGCAATATGGATCTATGCGGATAAATACGGTCTCCTCAAGAGTTGTGTCAACCAAATCCATGACAACCGTGGCTCGAAGGATTTTTAGGAAGCCTAGAGCTCAAATTTCAAACTCTTTTCGTGAGAAGAGTAAAGTGTCGCGGCCTTTAGGATCAACATGATATACGAAACCTCAGAATCTTCAAATTACCAAAAACACTGAACAGAGGAAAACATAGTACAATTATCTAAAGGTTAAGTGTTCACCACCATATTTTGTATTAATAACTTGATTTGATTTGTCGTCTTATTATACTATTATTCTTTAGAAATTTTATTCATATACTCTAAAGAGTTTTTTTTTTACATAATGTTGATATATCTTTTTACACAAGGGGTTGTTCTTCTTGAAGAAAATTGCTAGTTAGATTATCAGATTTTCTTTCCTTTTTGAATCATTTTTGCATGATTGGCATTTAATTTTCATCATTACTCCATGTATCTTTTATGCATACATAGTCCTCTTCTTGTTTTAAAAATATTATGCTATTTTCTCTTCCTTTCAGATATTGCATGATGGGCTATTATTTTGATGCATCAGTGGATTGGTGTTGTGAAGAATGTAATATTGGAAAAGGAATAATGTTTTCATCGAATGGACTAAAAAATGTGCATTATGAGAGACCCAGGTAACCTGCCTCTAAAAAGATTTGTCAGAGTATTGTGCAACCAAAGAAACATAGTAAGGTTTCTGGTGGACATCGTATTAACTGGGAAAAGAATGTACAGACCGGGAAAATGTAGTATCTACATGTTGAAGAAGCACTTGGTCTACCATCAAGCATCAAGAAATATGGATATCCACGGATAAATACGGTCTCCTCAAGAGTTGTGTAAACCAAATTCATGGCAATTGTGGCTCGAGGAATTTTGTGCAAGCCTAGAGCTCAAATATCAAATTCTTTTCGTGAGAAGAGCGAAATACAACGGCCTTTAAGATCAACAAGATATATGAAACCTCAGAATCTTCAAATTGTCAAAAACACTGAACAGAGTAAAAAAACAGTACAATTATCTAAAGGTTAAAAGTTCACCACCATATTTTGTTTTAATAACTTGATTTAATTTGTCTCTCTTCTTATACCTTTATTCTTTAGATATTTCATTTTCTAGCATATACTCTAAATAGTATTTTTTAAAATAATGTTGATATATCTTTTTACACAAAGGGGTTGTTCCTATTGAAGAAAATTGCTAGTTAAATTATAAGTTTTTCTTTCCTTTTTGAATCTTTTTTGCATGATGTAGCATTTAATTTTCATAATTACTCCATGTATCGTTTATGCATGCATAATCCTCTTCTTGTTTTAAAAATATTAAGTTATTTTCTCTTCCTTTCAGATATTGCATGATGAGCTATTATGTTGATGCACTAGTGGAATGGTGTTGTGAAGAATGTGAATATATTGGAGAAGGGATAATGTTTTCATCGAGTGGACTAGAAAATGTGCATTATGAGGGACCTAGGTTACGTGTCTCTGAAAAGATTTGTCAGAGTATTGTGCAACCAAAGAAACATAGGAAGTTTCCTAATGGACATCATATTAACTAGGAAAAGGAGGTACGGACCGGAAAAATAAGATATCTACAAGTTGAAGAAACACTTGGTCTATCATCAAGCATCAAGAAATATGGATCTCCACGGATAAATACGGTCTCCTCAAGAGTTCTGTCAACCAAATCCATGGCAACCGTGGCTCAAGGGATTTTTTGCAAGACTAGTGCTCAAATTTCAAACTCTTTTTGTGAGAATAGCAAAGTGCAATGGCCTTTGGGATCAACAGGATATACGAAATCTCAGAATCTTCAAATTGCTATAAACACTGAACAGAGCAAAAAAACAATACAATTATCTAAAGGTTAGGTGTTCACCACCATTTTTTGTATTAATAACTTGATTTGATTTGTCCTCTTCTTAAACCTTTATTCTTTAGAAATTTCATTTTCTAGCATACACTCTAAATAGTTTTTTTTAAAAATAATGTTGATATATCTTTTTACACAAGGGGTCGTTCCTCTTGAAGAAAATTGCTAGTTAGATTATCAATTTTTCTTTCCTTTTTGGATCTTTTTTGCATGATGTGGCATTTAATTTTCATAATTACTCCATGTATCTTTTATGCATGCATAGTCCTCTTCTTGTTTTAAAAAATATTCTGCTATTTTCTCTTCCTTCCAGATATTGCTTGATGGGCTATTATGTTGATGCACCAGTGGATTGGTGCTGTGAAGAATGTGATATTGGAAAAGGGATAATGTTTTCATCGAGTGGACTAGAAAATGCGCATTATGAGGGACCCAGGTTACTTGCCTCTGAAAAGATTTGTCAGAGTACTGTGCAACCAAAGAAACATAGAAAGTTTCCTAGTGGACATCGTATTAACTGAGTAAAGGAGGTACGGACCAAGAAAATGAGATATCTACATGTTGAAAAAGCACTTGATCTATCATCAAGCATCAAGAAATATGGATCTCCGCGAATAAATATTGTCTCCTCAAGAGTTGTCTCAACCAAATCCATGGCAACCGTGGCTTGAGGGATTTTAAGCAAGACTAGAGCTCAAATTTCAAACTCTTTTCGTGAGAAGAGCAAAGTGCAGCGGCCTTTAGGATCAAAAGAATATACGAAACCTCAGCATCTTCAAATTGCCAAAAACACTTAATAGAGCAAAAAAATTGTACAATTATCTAAAGGTTAAGTGTTCACCACCATATTTTGTATTAATAACTTGATTTGATTTGTCCTCTTCTTATACCTTTATTATTTAGAAATTTCATTTTTTAGCATATACTCTAAATAGTTTTTTTTTTATAAATAATGTTGATATATCTTTTTACACAAGGGGTTGTTCCTCTTGAAGAAAATTACTAATTAGATTATCAGTTTTTCCTTTCTTTTTGAATCTTTTTTGCATAATGTGGCATTTAACTTTCATAATTACTCCATGTATCTTTTATGCATACATAGTCCTCTTCTTGTTTTAAAAATATTCTGCTATTTTCTCTTCCTTTCAGATATTGCATGATGGGCTATTATGTTGATGCACCAGTGGATTGGTGTTCTGAAGAATGTGATATTGGAAAAGGGATAATGTTTTCATCGAGTGGACTAGAAAATGTGCATTATGAGGGACCCAGGTTACCTGCCTTTGAAAAGATTTGTCAGAGTATTGTGCAACCACAGAAACATAGTAAGTTTCCTGGTGGACATCGTATTAACTGGGAAAAGGAAGTACGGACTGGGAAAATGAGATATCTACATGTTGAAGAAGCACTTGGTCTATCATCAAGCATCAAGAAATATGGATCTCCGTGGAGAAATACGGTCTCCTCAAGAGTTGTGTCAACCAAATCCATGGCAACCATGGCTCGACGGATTTTTGGAGCCTAGAGCTCAAATTTCAAACTCTTTTTGTGGGAAGAGCAAAGTGCAGTGGCCTTTAGGATCAACAGGATATACGAAACCTCAAAATCTCAAATTGCCAAAAACACTTACTAGAGAGAAAAAAAACAGTACAATTATCTAAAGGTTAAGTGTTCACCACCATAATTCGTATTAATAGAGAGAGAAAAAACAGTACAATTTGTCCTCTTCTTATACCTTTATTCTTTAGAAATTTTATTTTCTAGCATATACTCTAAATTGTTTATTTAAATATAATGTTGATATATATTTTTACACAAGGGGTTGCTCCCCTTGAAGAAAATTGCTAGTTAGATTATTAGTTTTTCTTTCCTTTTTGAATATTTTTTGCATGATGTGGAATTTAATTTTCATAAGTACTCCATGTATCTTTTATGCATATATAGTCCTCTCCTTGTTTTAAAAAATATTCTGCTATTTTCTCTTCCTTTCAGATATTGCATGATGGGCTATTATGTTGATGCACCAGTGGATTGGTGTTGTGAAGAATGTGATATTGGAAAAGGGATAATGTTTTCATCGAGTGGACTAGAAAATGTGCATTATGAGGGACCCAAGTTAGCTGCCTCTGAAAATATTTGTCAGAGTACTGTGCAACCAAAGAAACATAGTAAGTTTCCTAGTGGACATCGTATTAACTGGGAAAATGAGGTACGGACCGGGAAAATGAGATATATACATGTTAAAGAAGCACTTGGTCTATCATCAAGCATCAAGAAATATGGATCTCCACGGAGAAATACGGTCTCCTCAAGAGTGGTGTCAACCAAATCCATGGCAACCGTGGCTCAAAGGATTTTTAGGAAGCCTAGAGCTCAAATTTCAAACTCTTTTCGTGAAAAGAGCAAAGTGCAACGGCCTTTAGGATCAACAAGATTTGCAAAAACTCAGAATCTTCAAATTGTCAAAAACACTTAACAGAGCAAAAAAATAGTACAATTATCTAATGGTTAAGTGTTCACCACCATATTTTGTATGAATAACTTTATTTGATTTGTCCTGTTCTTATACCTTTATTCTTTAGAAATTTTATTTTCTAGCACATACTCTAAATAATTTTTTTAAAAGTAATGTTGATATATCTTTTTAGTTGGGGTATATGCAAGCTGGTAAGGACGCCATTAATATCGCTAAAATAATGAGTTGGGCACTGAAAAATATATGACATAATGATAATCCAAATGTGTACTGCTTAGGCAGATGATAATTTATTTGACCTCTCTTCCTTTTTGCATTTCAGGGAAGTTTTGGCATCTTAAGTTCTTTTGAATTTTGTACCTGGGATGCTCAATAGTTGTATGTAGTTAGACGTAAGGTGTATGAGTTCTCAGGCCTTTTGCCTGATACTCTTAAATCTGAACTAGATCGTCGTGGTAATATCTGGGAAAGTCTATTCAACAATCATATTCCGGGTAAAGAAGATATAGGAGTGTATTTCTTTGCAAGTGAAAAAGAAAGGTCAGCTTCTTCCTTATATATCTATCCACAAAGGGGCATTGTTGAGGGAAATATCTATCAAAATGATAGTTTATATATGATGGTCTTTGTCTGGTGTTTTTTATCTTCAAATTTTTCAGAAAATGGTACTCTTTTCCAAGTTGCATATCCAAGTCCAAGACAATCATCTCTGTTTTTATTGCGTTGGCAAAATGGAAAGAGGATTTGTGTCACTACCACTTTTGAAAATCTCAAGTAGAAAAATCATACTACCATTGAAATCCTTTATGATAAATTCCTCTTTGAAGTATTTAGATGTCTTCCTAGTGGCCAAGAGACAAGTGTTTGTGCTTGTGTTTCCAAGCGATGGCTCATACTTTTAACCAACATTCCTAAGTATGAGATTGCAAAATCTAATGGATATCTTGCAAGGTCTCTTGTTAATAGGAAATCCACAGATGTCAGACTTGCTGCTATTGCCGTTGGAACTGCGAACCGTGGAGGTTTAGCAAAGCTATCTATTCAAAGAAACAACATTTGTCGTGGTGTGACTGATATTTGTCTCAAGGATATTTCTCGAGGTTGCCACCTCAACTGGATTAGAGAAAACAACAATAACGAATCAAGCCGCCCTTTGCCTTAAAAGAATTCACATGCGGCCACCAGCTTTCCAAAAATAAAGGGAGATATGTTGCTTACTGCTCACGAAAACATCCGACCTATACTATTGTCAAGTCGTTCACGTATCTTATTTGCTTTCCTTCTATTCATCATACTGTTAGCTTTGACCCAGTTAAAAATTGGCCCTACTCTCAGGGAACTTTTCTTGTGGAATGTGTCTACTATTAGTGATGAAGGCTTGGTGTCATCTGTTAGAGAAGCTTGATATTTTCCAATGGATAATAAATAGAGGTATGTTCTTGTTTAGTTGTGTTTGCCACCTCGACCGAATCAGATAAAACAACAATGTTGAATCGGGTCGCCCTTTACCTTGAAATAATTCACATGCGGCCACCAACTTTCCCAGAATAAAGGGAGATTTGTTGCTTACTGTGCATAGAAACATCTGACCTATACTATAGTCAAGTCGTTCGCCTATCTTTCTGATCTGCCGTCCTTCTATTCATTATATTTTTGGCTATGACCCATTGAAAACTGAGCCGTACTCGAAGAGAACTTCCCTTGTGGAATATGTCTTTGTTGGTAATGAAGACTTATTTGAGATTGCTCATGGGTGTCATTTGTTAGACAAGCTTGATCTTTTCCAATGGCCAATAAATAAAGGTATATTCTTTATTCATTGACATTTCCGCCTTGACCAGATCAAGGTAACAAAAATGTCGAATCAGGCCTCTTTTTGCCTTGAAATAATTCACACGCGGCCACCAGCTTTCCCAAAATAAGGGGAGATCTGATGCTTACTGCTCACAAAAACATCCAATCTATACTATAATCAAGTTGTTCGCCTAATTTTTTTATTTGCCTTCCATCTATTCATTATATTTTTGGCTTTGACCCGATGAAAAATGGGCCCTACTCTCAGAGAACTTTCCTTGTGGAATGTGTCTTTTGTTGGTGATGAAGGCTTATTTGAGATTTCTCATGGTGTCATCAATTAGAGAAGCTTGATCTTTTCCAATAGACAATAAATAGAGGTATGTTATAGATTCATTGAGGTTGCCACCTCGACTATATCAAAGTAAACAACAATGATGAATCAGGCAGCCCTTTGCCTTGAAAGAATTCACACACGGCCATCAGTTTTCCCAAAATATGGGGAGATCTTCTGCTTACTACTCACGGAGACATCTGACCTATACTATAGTCGAGTCGTTCACATATATTTTTGATGATTTCCTTCTATTTATTATATTTTAGTTTTGACCCAGTGAAAAATGAGCCCTACTCTCCGAGAACTTTCTTTGTGGAATGTGGTTTTTGTTGGTGTCGAAGGCTTAGTTGAGATTGCTCATGGGTGCCATCTATTAGTGAAGCTTGATATTTTCTGATGGCCACTAAATAGAGGTATATTCTTGATTCATTGAGGTTTCTGCCTCGACCAGATCAGGGTAACAACAATGTCAAATCAGGCCACCCTTTGCCTAGAACGAATTCACACGCGGCCACCAGCTTTCCAAAAATAAGGGGAGATCTGTTGCATACTACTCACAGAAATATCCGACCTATACTATAGTTAAGTCGTTCACGCATATTTCTGATGCTTTCCTTCTATTTATCATATTTTTAGCTTTGACCCAATGAAAATGGGACCTACTCTCAGGGAACTTTTCTTGTGAAATGTGTCCAATATTGGTGATGAAGGCTTATTTGAGATTGCTCATGGGTGTTTAATGTTAAAAAAGCTTGATTTGTTCTAATGGATAATGAACAGAGGTATGTTCTTATTTTATTGAGGTTTCCATCTCGAGTGAATCAGACTAAACAATAATGTCGAATCAGGCCTCCCTTTGCCTTGAAAGAATTCACATGCGGCTACTAGATTTCCAAAAATAAAGGGAGATATGCTTCTTATTGCTCACTGAGACATCCGACCTATACTATAATCAACTCAATCACCTATCTTTCTAATCTACTTCCCTTTTAGTCATTATATCTTTGTCTTATGTTGGTGATGAAGGCTTATTTGAGATTTCTCATGGGTGTCATCTTTTAGAGAGGCTTGACCTTTTCCAATGGATAATAAATAGGGGTATGTTCTTGTTTCATTGAGGTTTCCACCTCAACCGAATCAGAGTAAACAACAATGTTGAATCAAGTCGTCCTTTACCTCGAAAGAATTCACGTGCGGCTACCAGCTTACCTAAAATAAGGGGAGATTTGTTGCTTACTGCCCACGAAAACATCGAACCTATACTATAGTCTAATCATTCACCTATCTTTCTGATCCACTTTTCTTCTATTCATTATATTTTTGGCTTTGACCCGGTGAAAAATGGGTCGTACTCTTAGAGAACTTTCCTTGTGGAATGTGTTTTGTTGGTGATGAAGGCTTATTTGAGATTGCTCATGGGTGCATGTCATCTGTTAGAGATGCTTGATCTTTTCCAATGGCCAATAAATAGAGGTATGTTCTTGATTCTTTGAGGTTGCCACCTCGACCAGATCAGAGTAGACAATAATGTTGAATCAGGCCTCCCTTTTCCTTAAATGAGTTCACACGCGGCCACCAGCTTTTTCAAAATAATGGGAGATCTACTGCTTACTACTCACAAAAGCATCTGAGCTATATGATGAGTCCACGAATTGGACTTATTTAGGGTTTTATTTTAATAGATTTAGTGTCCTCAAATGCATATTCTGTGTTAATAACTGATGTAAATCCTTGAATTTCAGGTATTTGGATTGAGGAACAAAGTATGGACACTAAGCAAAAAGGAACAAGTCAACTGAAATAACGAAGAAAAGATGGCCTGAGGATCACCGAACTCATTGGGCGAGTCGCCGAAGGGCTTTGACCTCGCCTAATGTTCCAGTGTGCCAAGCCCTGAAGGAGAAAATCAAGTTGACGATAGAAAGGAGCATACGGTGAGTCACTGAACAGTTCTGCAAAGCAGTGTTCCATCACCCAAAGTTACAAAACTTAAAAATGATGAAGGCCAAGGCAAAAAGGCAATGAAAATGACCAAAGGGCGGATCGCCGAGTGGATCGGCGATCCTGACTAACAGCACCAAATGGTCCTTCACAACACATTTTTGGGCGACTATAAATACGTTTTTAAATTCTTAGTTTAGTATGCAATTTCAGTTTTATCAATATCATTATTCAGTTTTCAAGTTGAGAGCTAAGAATTGAGTTTTTGGAGACATTTTTCCTTAGCTTTGAAGATTTTCATGTCTAATAAATTAGAAGTAGGTGTTGAATATTCTTCATCTTAGACCTTTGTAAAGACTATATCAATCCTACCCAGTTGATAAAACACAACTTGGTAACGATTTTTACCTTTTTACTATGTCTAGCTAAAAACCCAATTGTTGGGGTGTGATTATGTGATTATGGGTTGATTTAACTGCTGGGTATTGTTAATTGATAGTTTATTTGCTATTTAAAGGTGATTTCGTTCAGTAATTGTGGTTGAATTTAATGGGGTTGTAGTTGCAAATGCAATCTTAACTTCGTGTTTTTGGCTTGCTCGAGAGAGAGGTTTTAAAACCAAAATTACTGATTCGATGGTCTATGAGTATTGGGTTGTCATGGGTTCAGCTTGAGAGAGTGAATCCTAAACCCTTTTCCACACATTCAGCTCGAGAGAGTGAATGGACAAAGGCGAAGGCTGGTCTTAATTGTTGCTTACTGGTGTTCGAGAGAAACCAATTTGATTTGGGATAAATTGTTCGAGAGAAAGTTTATCCCCACTAAAGTCTAGCTTATTCACCGATTTACAGCTATTTTACTATTAATTTCAATTACCCAGTTGTTTACCTTAGCCCATAATCCAAACACATCCCAAGAACCCTTCTCCATATTTGTTACTTTTGTGATTATTTGTTGTTATAGTTGATAATTACAAACCCCCTCGATATTTGACACTTGTGTCACACTAAATTTGAGCTATGCTTTATTTCGTAAATATTTTTAGCTATGATTGACTTGAACATATCTTTACTTGCCTATTAATTCTCATCTACGTACCACTCCCTTGGGACTCGACCCCAACTCACTAGTTGGGTTATATTACTACATAACGATCGTTGACGTTTAGTATTGGATGAAGTGTCTTTGATAGCGTTATTCAATCACTATACTATAGTCAAGTTGCTCACGTATATTTCTGATTCTTTCCTTCTATTCGTCATATTTTTAGCTTTGAAATAGTGAAAATGGGCCCTACTCTCAGGGAAACATTCCTCGTGGAGTGTGTCTACTATTGGTGATGAAGGCTTATTTGAGATTGTTCATGGGTGTCATCTGTTAGACAATCTTGATCTTTTTCCAATGCCCAAGAATTACTAATAAGTCATTGTTAGATATAGCAAAGAATTGTCTCAATCTTAACTCTTTGTCGATAAATGATTGTTCACAATGAGTCTCTCAAAATTGTGGGTCGATATTGCCTGAACCTTAAGCATGTTGGATTAAAAAATTGCCCACTCGTTGGGGATCAAGGAATTGTGGATCTCTTTTACTTAGTTTGTCATGTTATAACAAGAGTAAAATTCGAGAAACTAAACATAAACGACATCTCTCTAGATATTATCTCACATTATGGAACTGCACTGACACATCTATCTCTTGCTGATCTACAAAGATTAGAACAGAGGGGTTTCTGGGTCTTGGGTAATAATCATCTTCTACAAAAGCTGGAGGCTCTTTTAATAAGTGCTTACATGGATTCAATAATTTGGATCTTCGAGTTATATGTAAAGGTTGTCCAAATCTGAAGCTGATTTGCATCCAAAAAATTGCAAACTCCTGCTTGCTGCTTACTAAACTCGATGTTTCAAAGTGTTATGCTTGTGATGATTTGGTCATGTCGGGTCTTATGCATTTGTGTCTTTTTATGATAGTAATATCAGTGAATTTAATTTCAAAATTTCTAATTATAATTTCTTGCATTGTCCAATCTTTGTGACTAAACAATCATTTTTATTTACTAAAAAGCTAAATAAAGAAGAAAACTTGATTGGTTATAAATCTATTAATACAAGTAATAGTACTATCTAAGAATGATAACTTTTTAGCTTGCCTTGTATGTAACAGAGTGAAAGTTGGATCAAAGCACCACAAGTACTATGGAGAGAGCTGATTTACAATAAATTAGACCATCAACATAAATTTTGCCAATTCATGGTAAATTTTATTATTAAGTAATACACTTAGCTTAAATAAAAGGGAAAAGGGTAAAAAATGATCTTAAACTATGTAAAAGGAATAAAAATGTCATCCGTTTATAGTTTGGCTCAAAAATGTCATTACCGTCAATACTTTGGTTCAAAAATGTCCTTAAACTATGCGAAAGAAACAAAAATGTCCTTCGTTTGTAGTTTGGTCCAAAACTGTTCTTGCCGTTAATACTTTGGTCCAAAAATACCCTTATTGTTATTTAATGGGTCAAAAATGCTCATTTTCCAAATAAATATATTATTGTTTTCTCTTGGGAAAAAAGACAAATATACCCCCAAACTATTATAAATGGTATGTAGATTCCCTCCATCATACTTTTGGAACATTGGTGCCCCTGCCGTCCAAAAACTAGAGCATATATATCATTTATATTAACAGGCATAAACATGTCATAATATTATCCACCGACTCGACATTTATTAAATATTGGATCGACAGATAAGATTGTGTCATGTGTCCCTATTTAGTCTTCCGTTAGAGTGAAGTGCATATATGTTCTAGTTTTTGGACAGTAGGGGCGTAATGTCCCAAAATTATGACGGAGGGTATCTGCATACTATTTACGATAGTTCGGGGGTATATTTATCATTTCTCCCTTTTCTTTTTAACACACTCTTTTTCTAATAATGTTTTTTTAAAAAGGGAAAAAGGACAAATATACCCCTGAATTATTACAAATGGTACGTCAATACCCTCCGTTATACTTTAGGGCTATTCATACCCTTACCATTAATATTTTAGGTTGTTTATACCCTTGAGGTTAACGGAGGGACACGTGGCTTCATCTAAACGGTTCAGCTAAATTTATTTTAATTTTTATTCATAAATTAAAAACCCACCCATAATGAAACCCACATGACCTGATAATTTAAAAACCCATACGGCCATACCCAAATCATAACCCAAATGCACTAAAATAATTTCATTGAATACTGCACCGAATTTCAATTTTTATTTTTCACCAACTTTGTGATCACATTCAACATAGATGTGATGGAGAATGATTACACAACAAAGATCGAAGAATGAATGGAATTACAGAAATGTATGAGAAATTAAGAATTGGATTCGCTGCCGACGTTTTTTGCTTGTATTCGCCGGAAATATAGTTCAGGTAGATCACAGATGGAATCAACATGGACTTGGGGAGATCTTGGGTGCTTTTCCACCTCCGATTCTCCATGCTCCATTGCCATCAAAGTCAATATCTCCAACCTAGATTAATCAATCTCTCTTCGACACTACAAAATTGACTTTTCAATTGCCGGTCAAGATTATATGTTTGTCATCGATGGCGGCAGCGTTGAGGCCTGGGTTTGAGGCGCACACGGCGTCAGAGCCGGCCGGGAAGCAATGGTGAAAATATGGTGAAAGAAATAAAAGTGACGAAATCATGTAGCCATTATTTATCCAAATTTGCTTAAGATAAATGGGTCATGGGCGGGTCATATGGGTAGGTTTTTAATTTATGGATAAAATTAAAATAAATTTA
>JAJOOS010017783.1:0-17093 GCA_029582725.1 Solanum chiquidenum | reverse complement strand
ACCCAAGTGGACAACTTAGGCTGGAACTCACGACAACCATTGGACGCATGACGTACCAATAAATTGTCGATCATTCCGAAAAAGGGTTGAGTATAAAAAAGTCCGGCTGCGGTTCCGCAAAACCGTCCTTTAATATACTATATATACAATAGAAAATGCCATGAAATGCAATGACAGTTATAGCAGTTTAAACAAATTAAGCCAAATAAACAATTCAACAGTCAATAACAATTACCAAATAAGTCAAATCTTATGGTTAGAACTTAATTAAGTCCCCAGCAGAGTCGCCATTTCTGTTGTGCCGTAATTTTCCTAACCTTAGAAAAATCGCTTTTTTGAAATGTTCTAAGTATAAAACATTTTTAAAAAAATACTTAGAAAGAGTCGCCACTTAATTTTTTAAAGAAATTAAGAAAACTTATAATTTTCAAAGATTTAAACAGAAAAAATCATTTGAAAATATCAAAGAGGGTTCGGGGTTCGATTTACACTTCGAGAAGGGTTTAAGCATTCGAAGTGCCCGCTAACACGCGGTTGACCTGCGACTTGACTAAAATATATTTGATAATTTTTAGGAAAATAATGATTTGACATTAAAAAAAAATAACTTACAATATTTGACTAACTTTGAGAAAATAATTAAGTAAATGACGCACTTTTATTTTCATTTTTATTTTTATCTTTTAGAGAAAAGGACCCAAAAATGAAACATTCGACTCAAAAATACAAGTGATTGGAATATTAATAAAACTAGATTAATTAGAATTTATTTAATTCATTTTAAACCAATTTAATAAATTAAAACATGAAAATCATTTTAAACTAATCGAAGAATAGAAGTTTTGACTAACTTTTTTTTTGAGAAAATGACTAAATATTATTATTATTTTTATTAATTGAAAAGGTTTTAACTAACATTTTAAAGTTTATTTAAGAAAAATACTTTAACTTTTAAATAATTTTAAAATGAATAAATGTGATTAAGTGAAAAACATTAAAGAACATCTATTTTTAAGTAAAAAAAGGTTTAACTTAATTGAAGATATAAAATTTCGACCAATATACTTGATCACTAGAATAAATGAACACAAAACATGAGATGTATTAAAATTAAACCAACACAAAGAAAATAACTTATCTTTTGGGGAATTTAATTAAGCTAATTAATTATGGTTAGAGTTAGGGTTAAATAAAATTAGTCAAGCATAAGAAAACACAAAGCTAAGTAAAGAGATAGGGAAATTGGGCCCCTTTTTTGGGTCAGCTGAAAGTTGGAAAAAGGGAAATGGGTTTGGGAGTTGGTGGGCTACTGGAATTTGGAGTTAAAATGGGTAAATGGTGGGCTGGAACGTATGGGTTATAATGGTGGGCTGAATATTAGGAATGGGAAAGGATCCAAGTGAATTGTAATTGGTCTATTGAATAACCAAATTGAATTTACTTAGCGAACTCGACTAGTAAATACGTAAGACGGATTGATATAATTAACCAACGAGCTTCCTAATTTTAACAAAGTAAAATAGTTAACTCAAATGTAAACTAAATAATTGAAAATATAAATTATTATATAACTAAACTAATTAACCAAATATTAAACAAAATCTTTTTGAGACGACTTTCGAATAATCATAAAATATGTTAATTATATACATAATTATGAAACACTTATATATCATCTAAGATTTAAAAAAAGTGACAAACTATTTAAAAATCTTGCAAACTATATTATAATTATTATTTATTTATTTTTATCATTATTATTATTATTTTTAGAAATTTTATAAAACAAATAATTTTAGATCATTTGAAATTGGAGAAGCTCGAAATGATTAATTTATATAGTGGAGGGTCAAAATTGGGTGTCAACAGTATCAGCTAACCTCGAATTATCAAACTGGTTGTCCCATTTTCAATGTCCAATGGAAGCTTCATCTTTGTCAATGACTCGATAAATTGCTGCACCTTTTTCATGTATAGATCCTCAATATCTTGTTAATCTCATTAGGAATTCCACTATTTGTCAAATACAACATAAGGTCACTAATTAGTCATTCTTTACTTATTTGCTAAGTTACAAAGGAAACGGTAACAAACCCGAATTCCACTATATTAATAAAAGAACTCAAACGCGATTACAACTTTAGAATTGTGATTGCAATACTCAAACTACGGAACAATGAAAATATTGAAATAACAAGTAACTAAAGATAGATATAAGAATGGAGATGAGAAACTTAGACTCTAGAAGAAGAGGAGGGACAAACATTTTCTTCAATACACATAACCCCTGAATAATTGACCACTATCCCTTTTGATGGAACCACACCCACTACTTGACCCGGATCCCAAATTAACCTGGCCCTATTGCTTGTTCTCGGCCCAATAACTCTTTCCAGCCCAATAACTATTTATGTGACATTGGTATCCATATTGGGTTGGACTTGGTTCAAACAACTATAAACATATGCTAGGATCCAAGAGGTTGACCAAGCAACAATACCATCGGCAGTCATTTATATATGACATCTATATGGTTCCATTAAGATGAATAGAGTGAAAAAATGGCAAGAAAAGAGTGATATTATGAAAGAAATGACAGATGAAATTAAACTACTGAAGAAGGACAAAGAAGAAGACGCAATTCTTCATAACTAATATGGATTGATATGCATCACAAGTTTTTTTAAAAAAATTTAAACTAACCTCGTAAAAGTCACCTTGTAGGTACAGTTGTGAATAAAAAGTGTGTTTCTTGCCATAATTGGATTTTCCTTTTCCTAAAAGGAAAACACAAAGTTTTCATAATTGGCTAGTTTTTTTTTCTTGTAGGAAAATGTTTATAACTCTGAAAATAGAGGTTCATTCCTTCTAACTTGGTAGCATTCACAATGTAGTCCTATGAGCTTTGAGAGTTTTATGTAGGGGGAGAAACAGCGAGACACATGTGATACATTATCACTTTGTGTGAACCTCTTTGTATTTCAAGTAAATTGTGTGAGGTTAATCCTCTCTATATTTTGTACTCTCTTTTATATAGTGAATATCTCATCTCCTTTTGTGGGATGAAGATCGATTGACCGAACCACGTTAAATGTTTGTGTCTTTTGGTATATTTCTCGCTTGTCTTCTTACTCATGGTCTTTCGAAGTTTGCTTGCTAGCTTTCGCATGACACTTGATTATTTCGATCCTAACAAAGTGTCCATCTATGCCTCCAAAATATTACAGGCCACAAAGTTGTTGACTAAGGATTTTTGTGGCCAGCTATCTTGCTGTAATTTAAGGTATGTATGTACAATGTATGTACAAGGATGGTTGTTCCAATGCTTTACATTCCAGCAGGTTAGTGTAACGACTTGACCCGGTTATTATGAGTAGGTCCATATGGAAAGAATTTGGGCTAGAAAAATTTCCAGATCACTTTAATTTTTTTTAGCTAGGTCAGCCTCAGATGGAATATGTGCTGGGTGGGATCTAGGGCCATCCGGGAAGAGATGGGGTCTTTTGTTGAGATTCGACTAATGTATACTTGTAGCCAAGATATTAAAGAGTCTATCAGGCCGTTCGAAATCAAATTTTGGTAAGTAGAGCTCCCGAAATTAAACTTTGTGTGAAAAGTACGTATGTATTTGGACGCCAAGGGAAGGAGTTGTATTGTAAAAAGGGTCGTTATTGAGCCGCATATCCTTCTTCGATCTTGCTATAGCGGACGATATCTTGCTATAGCGGTGCTCAGACCACTATAGCGATGTAAGTTGTCGCTATAGTGAGGCAGGGGCCGCTATAGCGACATAATTGGGATTTTATGCATAAAACTTCCTAAAACCCCTATTTTCTGCACTTTGAGTTCTTGAAACTGGGAGGGGCGATTTTGGGCCGTCTGCATCATTTTCCCATGAAATTTGTCGATAAAGGTAAGAATTCGACTCCCTAATCTTGTAAACTGTTTCTTAAGCCTTAGAAACTAGGTGGTTGCTATTGGGGGAAGATTTTGGCATGATTTCATGGTGAGAAAGAGCCCTAAGTTGGGGAAGATGATCACATATTGGCCAGAGTTAGAATTTGTAATTAATTCGGGTAAATTAGTTGGTCATTAGTGATTGATTATTGTTTGTGTTGCTTATTTTAGATCAAGAACAAGACGAGACACTTCGTACTGGAAAAGCTTAGGCTATTTAGAGTTTTCAAGAGTCTTGTTTCGAGGTAGGTGATGTTGTATGTTTTCGATTATGTGTGTATGCATGTCTACTGCTTTGTAGTATTATTTGTGTAATGCGTGGTAGGGAATCATATGAAATGAACTTGTGATTGCGACTTGTAGTTTTCAAGTGGTTTTGTTGATTATGCTATGTGATTGTGTATGCTTGTTGTACTCATTGTTTGGCTTGGGTACCACGCCGGTATAAGATATTGTTGGTTGGATCGGATAACACGCTTGATGTGATTATAAACAGTTAGCTCGGATACCACACCTGGTATGATACTGACAGTTTGGTTTGAGCTCTGTGAGAGGAACATGTATGTGTTTGAGATTTCATGAGAGGACCAGACATTTGCATTATGATCATGTGGGACATATGTTATGCATTGATTGATTCATGTATTGTTGCATCATGACATGTGAGAGTCTATGTGTGGTTGATAATTGTTTCTATATCGTGCATTGTTTTGTGTTACTATTTGGTAGTGAACTGTTTACATTCATATATTGGACTGGTCGTGTGATTCTATCAGTACACGATGGTTTGTGTGTTGATAATGCACTTGTTCCTTTCTTGTTGAGTGCGACGGATCTTCCAGCAGCTGATTCGAGACCCCAGTTGAGAGACGCCTAATTCCAAGTCCAAGGGTGAGCTTTGTCTTTCAAGCTTCCATGGATTCTTCTACACTTTCCTGTCCATTTGTTCGGACACAGACTACCAACTTTAGTTTATGTTTAGCTTTCGGAGTTGCATCCCCAGTTTGTATATTTTAGAGTTTTGTTAGGGTGACTTTCAGATCTTAGGGGTTTATTTTCCGTATTTAGATGTTTTGGCTATTGGGTTGAATTTATGGGGACTCAATTCTCTAGCCATCTAAACAGTTTAATTACCTTATCTATGATGAATTGTTTTCTTTTAAATGGTATTGGGTTAGACTTGGTTCTCCCACCAGATTGTTTAGTATGAGTGCCACTCACGACGGTCTGAATCGTGAAAATTAGTGCGACAATTGATTTAGATTTATACCAAAAGAATGCTAATGAACTTGTATGTCAAAGCAGACTTAAAATTAAAGTGAACATCATAGTAGTAGTAGTTTTGTTGATTTGTTCTGTCTGGAAAACTTTATAGATCCTGAAACCATCTTTTACTGTTGGTCAACATATGTAGCCACTTTTCTGATGTAATTGTTTTGCACAAGTAGTCAATATTACCACAAATCTTTTTGCTTAGGTAGTTAGTAGAAGTTTACTCCTTCACAATTACTATCACTAGAAAATCGACTTTATCTCGCTATCTTATGTTATGGAGTTTGGAGATTGAATTCAGTTGCTTCAATCCTGCATACTAATTAGAAGAACTCCTTCTATGTAAATGCAAGCTGAAAAAAAGCTAACATGACTACTAATAGAGTGAAGAATGCCAGAACGAGAAACAAGTAAATGTGCTTGACTCTGTTTATAAGACGTGTGGTGTGTGTAATCACTTAGAGAGGAAAGGTTAGGAGAAACTTTCGCTAATAAATTTGTTCCTTTAAGAAAGATACTCCACTTTATAAAACTTGATGGGATATCCCAGAATTAAGTATAGCATTAGATTATACTGTGTAAATTTATCCATACAGTATAATTATAATCTCAAACTTAATCCTGGATATCCCACCTTATCCCATCAAACTTGGGATTATTTTATCCCAACCCCAGAGATGGGATAAATTTGTCAAACGATTTAATCTCAAGACTATAATAGCATACCAAACAACACCTAACGTATAAATTATAAACTACACTAAATTTATACAGAGATGCTAGAGAAAAAAAAGGTCTAGAAAACAATAGCTGCAAAGCAAATGCTTGCAAAAGAACAGTTATTTTCTCTTCTGTTCAAGAGCTTGATGCACAAAATAAGGAACTGAAAGTAATAGCTGTCCAAACTTTGCAAAATAGAATAAGCCGAAAATCTAGTTAGAAAACAATTGAGTTCAATTATCAACAAGAGCTAAGCTGAACTCCATGAAAGCTGAACTAGAAAAATTCAGTTCCTTAATACAACCATGTGACAAGCTGGCATTCGTTGCAACTAGTCCACGAAAAAAATCATCTGCTGATAAGTAGTTCGAAATTTCCGGCTGTAGAAAAAAGATTAAACAAATCACTCGATAGATTCAGACAACCATAATCATACATGACAAAGACTGAAGAGAATCACAAAAAAACATTAACTGAACAATCATATCATGATTCAACGAAGAATTTTACTTATCAATTGCAATCGTATACAAAGTTCACCTACTTGATAGAAAAATAGACATTTGCGGTTTAGACAAATGTCTCTTCTAAGGATTTTGGTCTAAAACTAAGAGGAGGAATAAGTATTAACTCCCTCATGTGGTTATACAGCCATTTGATCTAAGACCAAACAAATGTCATAAAAAGTAGGAAATTAAGTATAATGAATGTTACAAGAGATCAAAGTTTGCACAATTAAACATAAATGGAAAAACAAGGGATCAAAATGTTGAAATGACAAGTGCACAAGGATAATAAAAATCATACTTCGAATATCATGTCAAGAAGAATAGTCTTACATGAGTAGTTCTTCAGTACATTCTCCCCTCGCACTTACGGGAACCACATCTACAATTCTTTCTCTTCACATCACCATTTTTATCATAAACATGGTCAATATGGTAGTTGTAGTGATAAGTAAGCTCCTCTAATGGAGCAATACTCTCAGAAGCGAAAAACATTATGTGCGGTACTCTCTTATCACCATGGTAATACATGACATTCTGAGCATAAAGGTTTGGTGAGCAACTATGGTTGATAAATCTTCCAACATTCCCATATCTTAACGCGTCAAGGGTAAAGCCATCTTCATCCTTCCTCATCAAAGAATTTGACTCAACTTTAAGGTTATAATTACGCACAACTTTCCTTTTGGGGATTTCTTCATCGTAGTTGCCAATATCAAACAAGTACTCATCATGATCTATTCTATTTTCAGCTTCCTTTTCATCAAGCAACTCTCCAACATATTCACATATAAAACTTCCGGATGATACATGATCTCGTGACCTCAAACCCCATCCTCTCGATTCGGTCTTGAAAACTTCCAAATGGTATCGAGGTCCATGTTGGCTAACTCTATTTTTGCAAGAAGGGGGACATTTGCAAGATGGACCACACTCATAAACAAGAGGTTGTGCTCTAACAATAGAGCCTCTTGTGTTGAATGGAATCTCACCTCCGTTCCTAGAAGCACAGGAGCATTGCTCGGAATCCGAGCATCCACTTGTGCAATTGCAACCTTGGGGCCTAGAGATATAATACCAATCTGGATATTGCATGTTGGTAATGTAAGTAAATGGTGGGAGTCTCTCATCATCTATTGCATTGACAACACGGATCGGTATTTTCTCTTTTCCTTGCGAGACATCATAGTCCACAACAAACTCCGACTGCATAACGGATTTTGTTGCCTTATTAACACAAGAATGAGTTACCTTGACTAACTTTGCTGGCCGTGACACTAGTTCATGAGTAAGTTTTGGTTGGTTAAGATTTCTTTTCAGTTCAAACTTGAAAATGTATTTTTCAGTTGGAGCTCTTTCTTCCCAACACTTGGTCACGGTGTAGAGCCCGTCGTAAATGTATCTTATATCACTCTTTTCACCATTCACTCTTTGTCGACCACAAATAACCCTCACCGGACATCCCATGTCCATGGAGTTCTTCAAGGCAAGATTACCCCCTTTAAGCTTTTGATCTTCCACTCTCGCATTAACAGATACTTTTGGATTTCCGCCTTGACCTACATAAATGAATGTTTCAGAAGATATGGCCTCGTTGTCGTACCGACCAGAATCAACAATGCTAGATGCAACATTTTTTCTGCCAATAGTCACATAATTGATACCCTTAATAAATTGGTTATGTAGTCCGATCGCAACAAGTTCTGCCCTGAACCTGAATTGATCCCCAATTTGAACTCCAGGAACATGTCCAAAAGTCCACTCACAATTTACCCACTTTTTCTGTTTTTTCAAAGTCATTGCTGCCTCTATATGGATTCTTCTTTTGGACCGTCCTTCATGTTTCTCTGCTTTATCTTCTTGCAAAAGTTTAGTATATTCGTCATCAAAAAGCTTCAGAGTCTCTTTGACTTCTTTCACTTTCTGAATATGTTCATATTCAGTTAACAATCCATGACCAGAAGCACCACACAGTACATCAGAATTCCTTAAATCTTCTTGAGAAACTCCGAGATTTATTTGCTTCTTCATGACCACAGATTCATCTTCAAAAATAACCTTGCACGTGTGTAGGGGTTCGGGACACTTCACTGCTTCTTCCTGCACGATCTCACGCTTTCCCCCTTTCTTACCGGCACTTGGGGTCTTGAGACCTGATTTTTGTGAGTTCGACTCAGAGCAGGATGAACTATCTGCCTGACTCCTGGATTCATCGTCTGCAATTTCTTTGTACTGAACTCTCTTGTTTGTTTCCTTACTAAGTTCATCATTTCGACCGTCAATTAAATCTTCTTGTGACATCATAGCAGGCAATTCTGGTCCATTTTCAATAGGATCGCCTTTTATAAACCAATCACATGTATTACCTGTATCAGTTGACGGCCTTTGGAGAACCTGATTAACCAAGACTTCATTCGGTTGAGTTGAGTCATCATACATAAGATTTTCTTCTTTCGTCTTCAAAACATGATTTCCATTAGTAGTAGGTTGACATGAGGTATTCAAATGACTCGAATCACCGCCCTCTTTTTCACACGCACCAGCTGCAGCCAAATCAAATTGCATATCTTTTGGCACAAAAACACTTAAAGGGTCACCTAACTCAACCACATTCATTTTAACTTCAGAACAACTTTCGATATCAACATTAGCGGAGCATTGAGTGTCGCGTCCATTCTTCTTTTGAAGAACACATGGGCCGCAATTCTCAGGAAAATTCCTTGTAGCATTGACTTTTACAGGCTTGGTAGCTGATGGAAATTTCGGGTACATCTCTCTGGTTCCATAGTTTTCATGAACAAATGGACCACAATTTTCAGGAAAATTGCGGGTAGCATCAACTTTTAGGCGCTTAAATGTGGAGGGAGATTTAGTATCAACCATCTGATGAAGTTTCTTCTTCCCTAACATCTCTGAGGGACTCGTTTCCGCTAACACAGACATCTACAATTTATAAAGTATGCACAACTTAAAACCCTTACAAGAAAAAAACAATTTTACTATAAAAACAAATACTACTTTACATGATTATTAACATCTAACAAAACAAGGCACTATGAATGTACGAATAAAAAAAGAAGAAAGAGTAACAGCAAAGGATACCACATAACAAGCAATGAAGGAGAGTAACGAAACTCACATTGGGGCTAAAGGAGAGCACAGATTCTCAAGTTAGGACTGATTAATGACCCGCTCATTTATTAGCCTAATCCAATCCATTTGATCCCAAAATTTGGGTTAATATATGACCTAAATTGATCCATGAGAAATATTTTCGAAAATATATCTTTTTATTTGATATATTATATATAGCCATAATAAAGATAAATAATAATTTTATGAACAAACAACACAAATCCACTAGTTTAGGTCCTAATTACGTAGTTCACATCAATTTAGAAAATTGACTTCCATACCTTTTTTCTTACCAGATACAGGTACGGTGTAAATTGTTCCAGATACACTATATTCATTCGTGATTCGCATGTATCTAGGATACACAGACTCTCAGTGGTGGATCCAGAAATTTCACGAAAGGTGCCCCATAAATCGCATAGGTAAAAGAAAAATTGACGAATAAGTCCATTATATTTTTGTAAATCAAACTACGTAATATTATTAATTAATATTTTAAATGTTTTTTTAAAAAATCAAACTATATTATATTTAGTTTCAATGTTTATGCTTAATTTAATCGAAAGTGAATGCATAGAGAAAGAAAAGAAAAAGAGAAAATTCAGCTTAGAGTGAAATCACTTTTACAAACCTCTGGTGAGGATAACAGTAACAACAAGACATGAAAAAAATATAGAGTAGAATCAATAGTAGCTTTATAGAAAAAATAAATAAAATTTGCTTATTAACTTTAAATTAAATATTACTTTGAAATTTTATTTAAAATTTTAATGAACAGGAAAAAAGTCAAATCAATCAAAAATCCAATTGGCTACTAATTTTGATTTTCTTTCTTAAACTTTTAAGTTGTAGGTCTCTAATTAAAAATTATTTTGAAAGATAATATTAGTTTGAACGGGGAATCAAACTTGCGCACATGTTGATCGCTCAGCCTCAGCTTTTCTGAGCATTTGAAACCACTAGGCTACACAACTTTGTGGTTTTAAGAGTGTTCAAATTGTTTTATTTAATTATTTTAAGTATCATTTCACTTATATATATGGTGTAATTTTTACAACGAAGAGTATCCGCGTGACCACTCTTAGTATAATGTAGCTTCGCCCTATTGTGCCTCTCTCCCTCACCTCTCTGTATTTCAAAATATATTTGGTATCAAAAACCTCTCTACCTGTGTATTTGTATGTAAGAACATATTTGGTATCATAAATGCATGTTGACTCTCTTACTAGTCTCTCTCCCTTTGTATATATATTTTACAATGTATCTTGTACAAAAAAGATGCACTTAATTATATATTCATCAGTGAATCCGTGCATACAGAGAGGGAGGGGAAGAGAGCAAAAGAGAGGGGAAGAGAGAGAAGAAAGGAAGGGAGGGGGGGTGGAGGGAGTAGAGAGATAAAAGAAAGAAATAGAGCAAGGGGGAATTTGAAGGAGTAATGTATCTGATTTGAAATCTAGTATAAAATTATAAATTGATGAGATAATATGTAATTATTTCAAACTATAGATTGAAAAATATATGTGGTAGGAATGTTTGTTTCTCCTAACTTTATTAGGTACTAAAAAATAAGAGAACAAATAAATCATTTAAAACTAAGTATTATGCAGGTTGAGTTTTGACCCATATTTGAACCCTACTAGCTATTAGGCGGGTCATTAACCAATCAATTAACTGCATCAATGCAAATAAAGTGTTTTAAGACAGGTTGAATTGGAGATTAAATTAAGCTCAATTGAAGATCATTTTAAAATGAGTTAAGACTACAATGAGTTGAGTTTGACCAAATTTAAATTATCTTGAGTCCAATCTATAACATTTTGAGGCAAATTACCTATATTTGAGTACATTTTGACAACCGTAGGTCTTGGGTATGGGTTGGGGAGACGAGTTTCAACCAAGATGGGTTAATTCGAGTTTATTTAGGCCTATGAGGACTAGACCAGGCTGGTCCAATTTATTTTAAAATAATATTCTTAAATTTAATTAAAATTTAGTATTTTTAATTAATTAATACTGGTAAAATATGCTAACTTAAAGTTAGCATTACGCCGGACCAAACCAGCCCGGTCCGATTACTAGGTTTACCGATCGCAATCCATCGGCACCCACCCCTCTATACGGGCAGGACTGGTCCTGATGAAAATCAGTTCGATCCAATCCAATTCCAAATCAGCCCGATATGTTAGACACCCTAATTAGCTGAGGCCAAGAAGATGCAGTGGAAAACAATCTTAGTGCTTTCCAAGGATCCGAACTCGGACTCACGGCGCAGAAGAACGCTCCAGATGCAACACTAAATCATGACACCCGAGACTTATTTGTGTATTTCGGGTGCCACTTTATCTACATATCAAAATCTCCACATACATCTATTTAGATACTATGAATTTTAATTGAAGCATATCATAAAATTGTGATTTGCCGGCTACAAAATCAACTAACACATTAAAAAAAATAAAAAATTACCCCAGATAGATTAAACTAAGGAATTTCAAAATTCAAAAGAAAAATAAACAACTTACTTGAAGGTGTGATTTCAAGTGTTGGCTGGCTTCATAATATCGAACACTTTTCAAAGCCAAAATATTAGTATCGAACAAGGGTATAACGTTAACGTTCCTTTGGGGACATCCTATAAAATTGGGCAACCTCGTGAAAATTATTTTTTACACAAGCAAGTACTTTAAACCAATTATAGATAATTTTAATTATTTTTATAATTTTATATTCAAATTAAAAATAAGAACAATAGTTGTAGAAGGTAACTAGGACTTTATATTTACTCTACCATTTTATTTTTAGCATTGTGACTTTTTTACCAAAATTAGGAAGGATTCAATAATATGTTGTTTTTATATATGCCAATTTCTACTCTACCATCGAATTTGAATTATAGGATCCCCTGAATCAATTAGCAATATCAACCTTCAAAGCAATCATCAAAATAAACCTAAACAATCACTATCACCATTCTATAATACAATATTTTTAATGTTTCAATTTATTTGATACTTTTCACTTCGTGAAATTCATTCCTTTTTAATTTGATTATATAATTAATATTATATTTATTAATTTTTTGAAATAAAATTTATATATTTGAAAATTATGAAAAAATGTTATAGTATAAGTTATAATAATTAATAATTAAAAATATTTAACATGCACATAAACAATTAGAATAAAAGGTAACTCGTTTAGTTATTAAAATCCAAACATCATCACATAAATTGAGATAAAAAATACTTTTTTTTTGTTAAGTATGATTCTACATTCTCTGTAGAATAACTAGTAAGTAATCAAGGAACTAATTTTAAGAAAATATTGTGGTAATTAGCTCTTAGCCTATTATCTATTAAACTTATATGCTTGCGCAAAATAAAAATTCTAGGACGGTGGTATTAGTTAAACTCTAAAAATAAAGTGAACGTACCATAAAATACTCTCTCTGTTCAATTTATGTGACACTTTTCATTTTTCGAGAGTCAAATAACTTAAGATTGACTAGAAATTTGCCCGTGGAATCTTTAATTTTTTTAAATGAAATTTATATATTTTTAAATTACGTAAAAAGTACTATAAGTCACAATAATTGACAATTCAAAATAATTAAAAGATATAAGAAAAATTTACGGTTAAAGATACATTTGTTTGAATTTCGAAATCCAAAAAGTGACACATAAATTGGGACGGAAGGAGTATGCATTTCATTCTTATTCAAATTGGGACTCATTAAACCAACAAGTTATCATAATTACTAATTCTAATTTAAGAGCCTATTTGACATTACTGCTAAAAACTGCTTATTTTTAAAAGCGTTTTTTAAAAACAGCTTTTAAGAAAAGTGCTTTTAAAAAAAAAACAATTTGTGTTTGACAAATTCATTTGAAAAGTGCTTTTGATAATCAATTTGTGTTTGGTTAATTTTCTTTAGAAAGTGGTTTTGAGAGTCAAATTACGGAAAAGGACAAGTATCGATGTGCTTTTAATATTAAGATTATTTTATAGAGAGAAACTATTTTAAACATTTAATACAAAAACTTTAATTACATTTCAATTTAATTATTTAAAATGTACATATTCAAATTTTCAATCAATATTGTACATAGATAAATATTGTTGAAAAATATTGAAAAGAGGAATCTTTTTGTTATTTGTTACCTATTTTTTTTATACAATCTCAGCTATTATCATTTTTTTTGTTATAATACTCTGAAATTTTTAAAAATTCAAATTAAAACAAAATAATACGGAAATTAAGAAAATAAAAATGTTTTATTTGTTACTTTTTTTTTGGGAGTGTCTAATAAATCTTTAATTGTTATTTTTTCTCCTTTTTAATCCTACAAAAATATCGTTGTTACTTTTATTTCTAATTTTTTAAAATAATACATAAAGTAATATATATAATATAATATATAAATAATAATATAAAACATAAAAAAAAATAAAAAATTATTATATAAAAATAAAATTCTTGAATAAAAATCAACCAAACTTATGAGATATGTTAATTAATTAATATGAGATATATTGATAAATATGTATATAATATATATGTAAGAGATATTTTAGTCTTAAAAAAATTAATTTCTATTTCTGCTTTTATTTTTAAAAAAGTAGAAATTCTTAGTTTCTTCCCAATAGGAGAGAAACTACTTCTGCTTCTATTTAAAAACAGTTCTAAGAATTTGCCAACACTTAATCTATCAAAGTAAGTGTTTTTTTCTCAAAAAAGCACTTCTGGCTTTCCAACAACAATTCCAAACCGGGGTTCTAAGTAAAACACTTAAGTCACCGTAGTTTTTTTTTACTTGGATTGCCACAGCCAAAACCACAACCTTTATGGCCTTTGTACAACCTCCCTCACCAATTCAAATTGGATTCATCAAAATTATTTGTTGCTCGTTGAATCTTGTGATAAGAAATTAATTGATGAGTCTTGATCTATCGGTACGTACCTTTTCCACATCTTTGGAGTTTTTTTTTTCTACCGTTTGATTATCCAAATTGAAACCAATATAAGAATATCAGGAAGGATGAAATAACCACAGGAGTAACAATAGGGCAAGCGGGAATCTCCATATGTGCATTCCGCGTAGACCTTTGTTCGCGAGAGTGAAATTTGCAAACACACCACCACTCGGTATTACACCTTCTAAAAAATGAATTTAGCAAAGTTATAGCAAACATCCTATAGTACGCCAAAGAATTGAAGAATCTCAACCCATGCTCTCTTTGGTTCAGTGGCAAGTTGATTAGTTTGTAGGAGCAGATGTCATAACTCACTAAGATTTCCCAAAGTGTTGCAATCATGTACAAATTTCATCACTTGATAGGAAAATAGACATTTGCATTAAAGATAAATGTTAGGATTTTGGTCCGGCCTGGTGGTAAGTAAGTCTTATTTCAGCAAGTCTAAAACAAATAAGTATTAACTCCCAAATGTGGTAATGCAACCATTTAAGTTGTTCTACATTCAAAACCAAACAACAGTCATAACAAACAGGAAATTATGTAAAGCATGACGATTGGTTCCTTGCTTCAAGACTAGATTGAAGGCATTCTGTCAATAACGTTTGAATAAGACAAAGGTAATAGGCGTCACTGAAATAGGTACTTTCCCCCAAAGTTTATGCACAATTAAAAGTAAATGGAATAACAAGTGCACAAAGATCATAAAAATTATACTTCAAACATAGGTCAAGAGAAATAGTGTTACATTAGTAGTTGTTGATGTAATATACCACAAACATATTAAATTACAATTGCAAATAAAATGACAAAAATGAATAAACAAATCTTTAGGCTGAGGTACAAATATCTCGCTCTCTTTAAAGAGATTCAAGCCGACTACGGTATAATCTACACTGATCCAACAGTATTTCTCTTGACTTGTTCCCTCTAGGATACAACAACCCAACAACGTTAGACAACTCAAGCAACTCCGGATTTAGTTGAAGAGTCCAAAGAGACATATGATGTATTTTTATTAATATTAAAATGTCACACTAACAGTAGTTCTTTAGTACATTCTCCCCTCGCACTTCCGGGAGCCACATCTACAATTCTTTCTCTTCAGATTACTATTTTTATCACAAACATGGTCATAGTTGTAGTGATAAGTAAACTCCTCTAATGGAGCAATACTCTTGGAAGCAAAAAACATTATATGAGGTACTCTCCTATCACCATGGTAATACATGACATTTTGAGCATAAAGGTTTGGTGAGCAACTATGGTTGATAAATCTTCCAACATTCCCATATCTTACCGCATCAATGGTAAAGCCATCTTCATCCTTCCTCCGCAAAGAATCGGACTCAGCTTTGAGGTTTTTATTACGCGTAGGATTCCTTTCGGGGATTTCTTCATCATAGTTGCCAACATCAAACAAGTACTCATCATTATCTATTCTACTTTCAGCTTCCTTTTCATGAAGCAACTCCCCAACATATTCACATATAAAACTTCCGGATGAGACATGATCTCGTGACCTCAAACCCCATCCTCTCGATTCGGTCTTGAAAACCTCCAAATGGTATCGAGGACCATGTTGGCTAACTCTATTTTTGCAAGAAGGGGGACATTTGCAAGATGGGCCACACTCATAAACAAGAGGTTGTGCTCTAACAATAGAGCCTCTTGTGTTGAATGGAATCTCGCCTCCGTTCCTAGAAGCACAAGAGCATTGCTCGGAATCCGAGCATCCACTTGTGCAATTGCAACCTTGAGGCATAGAATACCAATCTGGATATTGTATGTTGGTTATGTAAGTAAATGATGGGAGTCTCTCATCATCTATTGCATTGACAGCATGAATCGATATCTTCTCTTTTCCTTGCGAGACATCATAGTCCACAACAAACTCCGACTGCATAATCGATTTTGTTGCCTTGTTAACATGAAAATGATCTACCTTAACTAAACTTGTTTGCCATGACACTACTTCACGATTAAGTTTTGGTTGGCCAAGATTTCTTTTTAGTTCAAACTTGAAAACATATTTTCCAGTTGGAGCTATTTCTTCCCAACACTTGGTCACAGTGTAGAGCCCATTGTAAATGTATCTTATATCACTCTTTTCACCATTCACTTTTTGTCGACCACAAATAACCCTCACCGGACATCCCATGTCCATGGAGTTCTTCAAGGCAAGATTACCCCCTTTAAGCTTTTGATCTTCCACTCTCGCATTAACAGATACTTTTGGATTTCCGCCTTGACCTACATAAATGAATGTTTCAGAAGATATGGCCTCGTTATCGTACTGACCAGAATCTACAATGCTTGTTGCAACATATTTTCTGCCAATATTCACATAATTGATACCATTCATAAATTGGTGATGTAATCCGATCGTAACAAGTTCTGCCCTGAACCGGAATTGATCCCCAATTTGAACTCCAGGAACATGTCCAAAAGTCCACTCACAATTTACCCACTTTTTCTGATTTTTCAAAGTCATTGCTGCCTCTATATGGATATTTCTTTTGGATC
>JAJOOS010017782.1:0-27205 GCA_029582725.1 Solanum chiquidenum | reverse complement strand
AGAGGGTTTTGGAAACTTGAAGAAAGGAGTTCATCTTCCCCAAGTTGGAAGTGGGTCTTCTCTATTCTTCTTCCTTTGCTTAAATCAAGGTTTAATTTTTTATACCCATTTGATTTCACAATCATTTTAGGTTTATTTTGTTATTTCTTGATGTGTGGCTAAAACCCCCCATTCTTGGGGTGTGATTTAGCAAATATTTGTTGATATTATTATTGGGTCTTACTTACTGATAGGTTAGATGCATTTTAATAGTGATTTCACCTAGTGATTGTGGTTTAATTTAAAGGGTTTGTAGTTGCAAATACAAAGCCACCGATGTGTTTTGGGCTTGTCCGAGAGGGAGGTCGCGAAACCAAGACCACAAGACTGATGGCCTAAGGAGTGGGTCGACATGAGGTTCAGCCCGAGAGGGTGAGCCCTAGTCCCATATCCTAACACTGAGCTCGAGAAAGTGAGTGAGGTAAGGCGTAGGCTGGTCTTCATGTGGAAAATGGGTGTCCGAGAGGAACGTATTTGAAACAGGGTAAGTTGCCCGAGAGGGAACTTATTTCCATCTAAAGCTTAGCCTAGTCACTATTATCTTGCAAATTTCCTATCGAAAGCATGTACTCAACTATTTATCTCAACTTGTGTTGCGGTCACACCCCAAGAACTCGTCCACAGACTTGATTTTCTTGTTATTTTTGTTGTTTTAACTATACTTGTGACAAAACACCCAAATTGATATTTGACACTTTTGTGTCCCCCTTTAATTTACAATGTTTTTAATCGTTAATGTCTTTAGCTACGACTAGTTAGAACTAGAATTTAGTTTTCCTTTAATTCTCAGAACTACTCTCTTGGGACACAACCTCAACCCTTGTTTGGGTTACTATACTATTGCACGATTCGTATACACTTGTATTGGAAGTTGTGTCATTGATTACGAAATACACAAAACATCAAAATGGTTCCACTGCCGGGGAGTGGTGTTACTTGAGAATTCTTAGATTAGTAAATTTTTTGTTCTTCTTAGTTGCATTTTACTCACTTAATTTTTAGTTTTGTTTTGTGGTTTGTTTGTATCTAAACAGGGAGGTGAGCATGGCAAGCTATACTCGGGAGAGTATGGAGTTTCCCCCCATTAGAGGTAATGATGATCCGGGACTACATCCTCACCTTCAAACAAGTGGAAGGTGAACGGATCCACAAATCATGGGTAAGATTTAACGAACTGACCAATCAATGCCCCAATCATAACATTCCCTACATAGCTCTCCTTGACTGTTTCTATAGAAGTCTTGGTCCTGAAAACAAAAGGTTGGTCGACCAACTTATTTCGGAAGGCATTGCAAAACAGCCGTTTGTGATAGTAGCTCAACTGCTTAATCAAATGGCTGGGATGAATCAAGAAGTAGAAAGGACTTCATATTGTCCGCCCTAATGACTCAAATGGATGAGTTGGCCAAAAAGATGGTGAAGATTGAAGTCCAGTGTAAGAGGAAGGATAAACACATCCCTCCTCATAAGCGAATAAGCCTCAAGGACAATGAGGTTAAAAGTCTTGAGGGAATGCTCTCAATCATTCTCCACAAGGTGAATGAGCAAGATAGAAAGCTGAAAGAAATGAAGGAAGACATTGAAGGAATGAAGCGGATGCTTTGGTATCACTCCAGAGCTGTCCAGCTGCTAGAAAACCTCATGGGTTATACAACACCCAATCTCCACCCGAAACAAAATGAGGGATTGCCTGGTAATACTAAGGCTAACCCCACAAGTAGAGTTTGAGTACGGACTTACATCGTGCCACAACGTTGACTAAGGCTCTGTTTGGGAGGCAACCCAAAACCCTTAAATACTTGTAGTATATTCTTATTGAAATAAAGGTGTCTTGATTTTGTAGGATTAGACGTGGAAAGTTTATGAAAAGTACAGGATGAATTACACAATGCCTCATTGGCGAATTGCCGACTAGATCGGCGACCTCAACAAAAACCATCGTTTGGATCCTCACCTCAACTGAAGGTTCTGTAAAAGTCGGTGAGGTAGATAAACATTCGGCGAATCGCCGAATAGCATATCGAAAGTAACTAATATCGCCGAATGGGTGAGATCTTAATGGTTTTTATAAAGCCATGGGTTTTGACTTGCAACCTTTTTCACATTCTCTTACTCTCGATTTTCGCAAAATCGCACCTACTTATTTTCTTCAAAAAATTTCGTATCTCTCGAGTATTTTAGCTGAATTAGTAGTGCTTGGATCTGTACTAATCTGCTGCCTAGCATCACCGTTTTGACTTGATCTTCCTAAAAGGTTAGTCCTCAAGACCCTGCAATTAACTGTGATAATTATACTCTCATTGCAAGAAACTTTATCCTATGTTGTGTACTGTGACTTTTTGACAACTTTAGACTATTCAAGTGCCTCTTTTAATTTGCTAATCTAACCCCACTGCTTTAAATGTTGGAATCCCATTCTGATGAGTAGGATGAATGAAATTCTATGAGGTGCTCCTACATACTGTTCAAGTTGAGATAAAAAAAACTGTAAGTTTGATTGATCTAGCGCATGATTTGATTTTATTTTCGGGGGTTGCGAGTTGAAATTGAGAAGATCAATGGGAAATAGGCAGGATGGGCCGACTGGCAAAATAGGTCGAGCTCGCCAAATCACTCAGCGGTTCGCCTATTATACCCATCTCACCTTTAATTCCATGCCACTCAAAGACATGGATTTTGTAGCTATCGGCGAGAAATCTCATATCGCCAAAAGCATTCGGTGAATCGCCGAAAGTATCCTCGATCACCCCTTGTCTGCACCCCTTTCGTTTGTTGCATTGTAAACTTCAGCGGAAAACGGATTGCTCGCCAAAGCAATTAGGCGATTCACCAATCTATTCAACGAGTTAGTCTGAAATTATGTCTCTAGGGATTTGATTTAATTGTTCTAATTTCCTCCCAAATACTTTGCAGAAATTACTAGAACTAAAGTTGCGAAAGAAAGCAGGTCATCCTAAGGTAAAACAAAATGGATTAAAATCAACGAGGATGCAGCAGCATCCAGAAGCAAGGTTGCTAAACTTTCCACAGTTGGTGGGAGAAGCAAGGGCAAGGATACGATCCTTAAACTATCAGATACAAGCACTGACACTGATGGATTTTACAGAAATGACCCCAACCACTGTGAAAGTGAAAATGCGGGTTCTGATAAGGACGATATGTTAATAGCACAAAGAACTGAGCGACGAATTAACAAGCTAAATGATTCGTCTAGGATCAGGAATACACAGTCTACTACTCCTACATTTACAGTTCCAGAGCAGGCATTGGTATTGGCACCTCCAATACAGGGTCCTCCACCTAAGTCAACAAATCGAATAAAAGCTGAGGGACTGAGACTAATTCTGGAGGAAAAGCGGTTGTTCATAGACGGGGTGATAGAAAGACATCCGATATAATGGAATTCCTAAGATACCATAAATTCAAAATTTTCACCAAGCCCCGCGGACCTTATATTCCAAACTGGGTAAGGGAATTCTGTAGTGCATACAGTGAACTAATACCCCAGAGAAAGCAACTAGCAGCAACTTTCAAAGAAGTAAACTATGTAGTTGTTAGAGGCAGGAGGGTGAAGTGTGATAGTGAGGCAATAAATGTAGTTTTGGGTATGTCCATGAATATTGGAGATCACTGCCAGCACTTGATCAGAACAAAGAAATAGGATGAGATAAAAAAGTGGTTAGCCCCACTAATTTCAGACGAGACTCTGAAATGGTTGGCGGAAGGAGCTTTGATTGAAAAGAAAGAACTAAATATAGCATCAAGGTTCTGGTTAGGTTTCATCAGCAGCACAATCATGCCATCCAAAAATGAGTCGATTCTTCACATTTCCAAGGTAGTTTGCCTGGCTTGCATCATAGAGGGAACACAGATAACTTGGGAGAAATTATCGCTTCAGAGATACTCATGCGTGCAAGGCAAAGCCAGACCTCACTTCCATTCCCAGTATTAATCACAACATTGTGCAAACAAGCTCGAGTACCTCGGGATGCCAAGAGAGATGTGGAAATGATGCCCACAGCCTCTACTGATATCCAGAGGATCGAAGTCGAGTACCTTAAGGACTAAGTAGAAATGAAGAAGGCAGCAATGGTGGAGTCAAGAAACACAGAATCATCACCTGCAGAGGCACCTCCAACTTCTTCCGCTGCTGCAAGGTCTCCCAGACCTAGTGTTTTTTATACCATTTCCCGGCCTCCACTCACCCAGGCTTCCCTACTCCGAATAGGACAACTAACCCTTTCTGCTGATCGTCGGGCGGCCAATCTAGAGGCCTCTATTCCAAGCATGATCCAGATTGCCCTAGCTGATGCTGTGACACCTCTGAACACTATCATTAACGCCCTAGCGGCAAGGATAGTAGTGTGTGAGCACAACCAAGGGGCCACAGATGAGGTGACAACTTTACAAGCTGCCATTGCTGAGCTGTGAAGAGATGTAAACCACCTGAAGTTCACCGATGTGTCCATGATCTTTGGAAAAAAGGGGATTCCATACATGCCTGCAATACCTCAGACCACCACTGGA
Organism: Solanum chiquidenum; assembly: GCA_029582725.1. Classification (NCBI taxonomy): domain Eukaryota; kingdom Viridiplantae; phylum Streptophyta; class Magnoliopsida; order Solanales; family Solanaceae; genus Solanum; species Solanum chiquidenum. The sequence continues at coordinate 22,639 of JAJOOS010017782.1, read as the reverse complement.
CATGGGGATAGAGCTAAACATATAGTCAACCTTGACTTAGAGGAAGAAACTGATGAAGATATGTTTGAGGGAGCTACAGCGGGCGACATAGCTGAGACTGAAGAAATCATGATAAATGTTGCTATGCAGGCTTCCTTGGTAAAAACTTATGTCGATGGATCCAATGAAACTGGTCCTTCTGGAGGTCACCCTGGGCACAGATGCTCAGACAGATGGAGCAACTGCGTAGACATGATCCCCACTTTACCTCTCTCTCTATCTTTCTTTATTTTATCTCTCAGATTATGTGTTAATTACATTTGAGGACAAATTACTTTTTGTTTGTGGTGGGGTGAGGCTCACCTTGGTGTGCTATTAATGTTCGTGTTTTGTGTATATTTGGGTTGTCTGTTTTAAAATTGTTTTCACACTGCTTTCTGTGGATGTTTGAGATCATGGCACCTTTTTTTATTTTAATTGATGCAAATTTTGACCCCTTTAGGAAAAAAATTGTTTTTAGAAATTTTTTGCCACCGCTTGTGTTGAAAGTGGCTATTCTTTTGCAAAATTTAAGTCTCAGTTCTGATCAATACTGATGACTTGAATAGTGCTCTCAATCGAACGAACATGAATGTGCGGCTACGACGAAACCAAATGAAGTTGCATAAACAATATGTGAACTCTTTGCATCTTGTTGTGATTAGCCATTTATCGAATTGATTCTCTTATAATGACCGTTGCACACTAGCGAAAGTGTGTAGTCTTATTTGACTTAAGTGTCGATCCCTTGTGTGATTAGCTTACCCTGAACCATGCATGAATAAACCTAGAATTTTCCCCGTTAGTCTGATTTATATAGAAAGGTGACCTCTTGATATGATCTTAGGCAATTTTAAGAGTGTGAGCCAAATTTGACATACACCTCTTTTGTGGCCTACCCGTGAGCGTGTGAAACTCTTTTGAACACCCCTTGAACCTTACTTTTCCTTGGAAGAACCTTGATGAACCCTAGACCTTACTTGACCCACTACCTATACTCCTCTTGAGTTGTGATTTTGTGAATAACCAACTTAGGCCAAAAGCCTAAGTTGGGGTGTGGTGAAAATAAAAAGGACAAGTCCAGAAGTGCAAGAAAAAGTCTCTCTAACCCAGGGTATTGCAAAAACAAAATGGAAACCCTTCGGAAATATTTTTTGGAATAAAAGTGCAAAAGGAATTGGGTTTCCAAGTAATACATAGAGAGTGAATGAAAGGATGACTTAGAAGCACTAGAATAAAAAGTGATAAGGGAAGGAAAAAGGACGTTTTGAGAACACCACATCTCATGAGGATGAAGAAGTCACTGAACCTAAATGACCATACCTTTGCACTCAGCCCCATTACAAGCCTTGAAAAAGACCTTTTTGATCTTGAGTAAGCCGAACCAAAAGTCGATTGAAAAATAAGGGCCAACCTATGGGTGAAAACATGCATTGTGTTTTTCTTTTTGAGTGAGAGCATTGCATCTGATTCCTGGACTTAAATTGATTAACTTATGTGTGTGAATATGGAATCATTCTATGTGTGAGGGCATTTAAATACTTTTGTTGAACTTGAACTTGCATTAGTAGTAAGTATTGTTCGTATGAGAATTTTTGGTAATGGTGTGTCACAACTTGAATCTTTGAGTACATAATTGTATATTCACAGAAGTAGTTTGAAGTCTTGTTGTGTACATTCATGATTGAGTCTTGTGTAGCACTGTTTGAGACACCCTTTTTGTACAGCTGAACTTGAGTTTTCTTGAGGACAAGCAAAATTTTAAGTTGGGGGTGTTGATGAGTCCACAAATTGGACTTATTTAGGGCTTTATTTTAATAGAAATTGTGTCCTCAAATGCTTATTTTATCTCAATATCTGATGAAAACCTTTAAGTTTCAGGTATTTGAATTTTGAAGGAATGCATGGATACTACTTCACAAAAAGGAACGAAAAGGCTGAAAAGAACAAGAAAACGAAGACCTGAGGATCGCCTAGTCAACTTTGCGAATCACCGAAGGGTCTCACTTTACCTTTTGTTCCAGTGTACTGAGCCCTGAATGAAAGTATCAAGTAAGCGGAAAAAAAGGAGCAGTCGGCGCATCGCCGAGAAGATATGCTAGGCAGTACTATGTCACCCAATGAACCAGAGCACGACGATGCCGAAGGGTGGTGCAAGAAGGCGATGAACTACACCAAAGGGCGATTTGTCGAGTTGATCGGTAATTCCGACTAATGTCGCAGAGTGAACCGCCGCAACACATATTTTTGAAAACTGTAAATACTCATTGAGAGTTATAGCTTAATAGGAACTTTTTGTAGTAGAATTAGACAATATAATTTTTAGTACTTTTTACTCTCAAGTTTGGAGAGGGTTTTGGAAACTTGTAAAAAGTAGTTCATCTTCCCCAAGTTGGAAGTAGGTCTTCTCTATTCTTCTTCCTTTGCTTAAATCAAGGTTTAATTTTTTATACCCATTTGATTTCACAATCATTTTAGGTTTATTTTGTTATTTCTTGATGTGTGGCTAAAACCCCCCATTCTTGGGGTGTGATTTAGCAAATATTTGTTGATATTATTATTGGGTCTTACTTACTGATAGGTTAGATGCATTTTAATAGTGATTTCACCTAGTGATTGTGGTTTAATTTAAAGGGTTTGTAGTTGCAAATACAAAGCCACCGATGTGTTTTGGGCTTGTCCGAGAGGGAGGTCGCGAAACCAAGACCACAAGACTGATGGCCTAAGGAGTGGGTCGACATGAGGTTCAGCCCGAGAGGGTGAGCCCTAGTCCCATATCCTAACACTGAGCTCGAGAGAGTGAGTAGGGTAAGGCGTAGGCTGGTCTTCATGCGGCAAATGGGTGTCCGAGAGAAACACATTTGAAACGGGGTAAGTTGCCCGAGAGGGAACTTATTTCCATCTAAGGCTTATCCTAGTAACTATTATTTTGCAAATTTCCTATTGAAAACATGTACCCAACTATTTATCTCAACTTGTATTGCGGTCACACCCCAAGAACTCGTCCCCATACTTGATTTTCTTGTTATTTTTGTTGCTTTAGCTATACTTGTGACAAAACCCCCAAATTGATATTTGACACTTTTGTGTCCCACTTTAATTTACAGTGATTTTAATCGTTAATGTCTTTAACTACGACTAGTTAGAACTAAATTTTATTTTTCTATTAATTCTCAGAACCGCTCCCTTGGGACATGACCCCAACCCTTGGTTGGGTTACTATACTATTGCACGATTCGTAGACACTTGTATTGGAAGTTGTGTCATTTATTAGTAAATACGCAAAACATCAAAGACCAACTGAAGGAATGCTATGGATATCTCCAGACTAATGACTCATGCTTAGCAGGTTGAGAGAGATAAGCTTAGGGAAATGTCTAAGGATAACAAAAAGGCCAGAACAGGAAATATGAATACTCATATCAAAAGTCGGGCGGTGGGAATTTCCAACAGTTTTAGCAAAGGTCTACAACCCCAACACCTTCATCAGCTAGTGCTCCATCCCTAAGTTTCGACAGGTACATAAAGGTAGGGTATCAGGCTCTAATTCACATGGGACTGCTTCAGGTAACAGGACTTTCCCATCTAGTCCAAAGTGTGGTAAGAACCATCCAGGTTAATGACTTGAAGGCAAGGACAGGTGCTTTGAGTGTGGCCAGTCTGATCATAGGTTAAAGGATGGCCCTTCTGCCATGCAAGGACAATGAGGTAACATGGCTCAGTCTACTACTCCAGCAGCGCCAAGAGGTCGCCCCACTCATCAGGGTGCCTCGTCTGGTACAAGTGACGGTTATCGCCAGAATAGGTTGTATGCTCTCCTGGCTCGGCAGGACCAGGAAGATTCTCCTAATGTGGTCACTAGTACATTACGAGTCACTCATTTAGATGTTTATGCATTGTTAGATCTAGAGGCTACACTGTGTTTTGTAACTCCATATATAGCGGTAAACTTCCATGTCAGTCCAAAAACTCTCTCAAAACCTTTCTCAATTTCTACTGCAGTTGGTGACCCAGTTATAGCTAGACGGGTATAAATAAATTGTCCTATCATTATTTCCCAGAAAGTCACCTCACCAGACCTTGTAGAGTTAGAAATTGTAGATTTCGATATCATTCTAGGCATGGATTGGTTACATTCCTGTTAGGACTTAGTCGATTGTAGAACTAGAATCGTTCAGTTCCAGTTTCAAAATGAGCTAGTCTTGTTCAGAATAAGGATTCAAACTCCAAAAATCAAAATCTTAAGTCATTCCAGTAGTAAATGAGTTTCCCAAAGTCTTCGCAGAATATCTTCCCGGAGTTTCTCCTAAAAGGGAAATTGACTTCGGAATAGATCTCTTCCTAGATACCCAACCTATTTTGCTTCCTCCTTACATAATGGCTCTAGCCGATCTTAAGGAATTAAAAGAGCACTTAAAAGACCTTCTAGATAAGGGCTCTAATAGACCTAGTATATCTCCATGTGGTGCTCTAGTATTGTTGGGAAAAAGAAACACGGTTCTCTCAGAATGTGCAATGACCATCGGCATTTGTACAAAGTCACAATCAAGAATAAATATCCTATCCCTAGGATTGATGACTTGTTCGACCAACTTTAGGGTACTAGTTTATTTTTTGTGGTAGACCTCAGATCTGGCTATGATCAACTCAGAGTCAGAGATAGTGGCATTCCGAAGACAGCCTTCAGCACTTAGTATGGTCATTATGAATGTATAGTTATGTATTTTTTACTAACAAATGCTCTTGTAGCTTTCACGTAGTTAATGAACAGGGTGTTAAAATAGTATTTGGACTTATTCATTATCGTCTTTATTGATGATATCCTTATTTATTCTCGAAGTGAGGAGGAGCATGCGACTCATCTGAGAGTTGTTCTGCAAACTTCCAAAGATCACCAGCTATTCGCTAAGTTCAGCAAATGTGAATTTTGGTTATAGTCCATCCCTTTCCTTGGTCATGTGGTATCCAGTGAAGGGATCCAAGTGGATTCTCAGAAAATTGAGGCAGTACAGCTCTGGCCCAAATCCACCTCTCTAATAGATATTAGAAGTTTCTTGGGTTTGGCCGGTTATTATAGGAGGTTTGTTGAAGGTTTTGATCTATAGCTTCCCTATTGACCAAGTTGACTCAGAAGAAGGTCAATTCACTGGTCAGATGAGTGTGAGAAAAGATTCTCAGAACTGAAGACTAGGTTGACTATAACTTCTAATTTTGACTCTACTAGATGGTAGACGGTTATGTGATTTATTGTGATGCATCTCTGGTCGGCCTAGGTTGTGTGTTGATGTAGTGAGTCAAGATCATAGCTTATGCTTCTAGACAACTTAAGGTCCACGAGAAGAATTACCCGACACATGACCTCGAACTTGCAGCCATAGTATTTGCTCTAAAGATTTAGAGACATTACTTGTATGGTGTTCATGTTGATGTGTTCAAAGATCATAAGAGCCTCATATATGTGTTCACCCAGAAAGAATTGAATCTTCCTTAGAAGATATGGCTTGAATTCCTCAAAGAATATGACATGAATGTGCTTAACCATTTGAGTAAGGCCAATGTAGTGGGTGATGCTCTCAGTAGATTGTCTATGGGTGTGTAGCACATGTTGAGGAAAGAAAGAAAGAGTTACCCAGAGACGTTCACCGGCTTGCTCGCTTAGGATTTTGCCAAACAAAAACGTCAGATGGTGATTTGATAGTTCAGAATGGATCAGAATCCTCATTGGTAGCGGAAGTTAAGAAAAACAGGATAGCGATCCGATATTACTTCATTTGAAAGGTGTAGTTCATCAGAAAAAAGTTTAGGTTTACTCCCAAGGGGGAGGAGATGGTATACTTCGTTACCAGGGTCACTTATTTGTTCCAAATGTGGGTGCTTTGAGGTAGAAGATCCTTACAGAAGCCCATAATTCCATATATTTTATTCATCCAGGTGCAGTTAAGATGTATCGTGATCTACTGGAAGTCATTTGGTGGAACGACATGAAGAGGGACATAACAAACTTTGTGGCTAAGTGTCCTAACTATCAACATGTTAACGTAGAACATCATAAACCATGAGGTATGACTCAAGAGATTAACATTCCTACATGGAAGTGGGAAGTGATAAACATGGACTTCATTACAGGTTTACCTCATACTCGTAGACAACATGACTCTATTTTGGTGATAGTGGACAGAGTCACTAAGTCCGCTCACTTTTTGACTATCAAGACTACATATGCAACGGAGGACTACGTAAAACTCTAAATCAGTGAGATAGGTTGCATGGGTTTCCCTTTTTGATGAGTCCACGATTTGGACTCATTTAGGGCTTTATTTTGATAAATTTAGTGTCCTCAAATGTATATTTTGTCTCAATAATTAATATAAATCCTTAAGTTTCAGGTATTTGAGTTAAGAAACAAAGCGTGGATGCTACCAAGAAAAAAAAGGAACAAGGCAGCTGAAAGAACAAAGAAATGAAGGCCTAAGGATCGCCTAATGCATTAGGCGAGTCGCCGAATGTCCTTAACCTCACCCAAAGTTCCAGTGTGCTGAGGCCTGAAGGAAAAGACCAAGTTGGCGATGAAACGGAGCAGTCGGAGCGTCACTGAATAGTTTCGCGAAGCAACACCATATAGCCTAATGATTCAAAATGCGAAGACGCTGAAGGAAAAAGCTGAAAGGCGATAAACCAGACCAAAGGACGGATCACCAAGTGCATCAACTCTCTCGACTAACTGCACTGAGTGGTCCTTCGCAGCACAAATTTTCGAAAACTATAAATACCCATTTAAATATGTAGCTTAGTATCAATTTGTAGCAAACTATTACTGATTTTTAGAATATTTTCAGTTTGAGTTCTTAGAGTTTTTGGGAGACATTGTTCTTGAGCTTTGAAGGTTTTGAAGGTTTTCATCTCCAAGAAATTAGAAGTGGGCATCAAAGAAACTTTATCTTAGACGTGTTTAAAGACATTATTTATCGTACCCATGTGATGGAAATACTTTTTGGTATCGATTTCTATCTCTTTTTCATGTCTAGCTAAAACCCCAATTCTTGGGGTGTGATTATGTGAATATGGGTTAAATTTACTATTGGGTATTGCTCATTGTTAGTCTATTTGCTGTTTAAATGTGATTTTGTTTAGTAGTTGTGTTTGTAATTAATAGGATTGTAGTTGCAAATACGATTTCATCTTAGTGTTTTTGGCTTGCTCGAGAGAGAAGTTTTAAAACCAAAACTACTAAATCGATAGCCTGTGGTTATTGGGTCATCGTGGTTTCAACTCGAGAGAGTGAATCCTAGACCTTCTCCCATGAATTCACCTCGAGAGGGTGAATGGGTTAAGGCGAAGGTTGTGCTTAATTGCTGCAACTCGGTGTTTGAGAGAAATCGAGTTGAATCGGGGTAAGTTGTTCGAGAGAAAATTTACCCCCACTAAAGTCTAGCTTAGTTACAAATATTCAGCAATTTACTATCAATAGAATTTACCTAGTTGTTTATTTTATCCCATATACCTATCACATCCCAAGAATGTCGTCTCCCTATCTCGCATTTTTATATTTTTCTTATTTTGGTTGATTAGTGGAATACAACCCCCCTATTGATAATTGACATTCGTGTCACTCTTTGATTTAATATGTTTGTTTCTGTTATTGTTTATAGCTATGATTGATTAGAACATAATTTTACTTTTTTATTTAATTCTCTATTACTAACCACTCCCTTGGGACTCGACTCCAACCCATTAGGTTGGGTTATATTACTACACGTGATCATTGACACTTGTATTAGAAGTTGTGTCTTTGATTACGTCAAACATCAAAATGGCGTCGTTGTCGGGGAGTTGTGCTAATTGAGAATTTTTAATTAAGTGGGATTTTTTTATTGTTTGTTATAGCTCTACTTACCTAATTTTTAGCTTTATTTTACTTGTCTGTGTTGTAAACAGGAAGTATGAGAGTAAACGGCAGCAATGGCAGCCAAGTAGGCCATCAAGACAACATCAGAAATCTCAACGATGTCAACGAGCCTCATGCTAATGACCCCCATCTCATGGGTGGTATTGGTGCCATTTGCTTACGTCCAGCTGAAGGGAATGCGGTGTTCCACATCACGAGTACTATGTTGCAACTATTGCAACTAAAAGGACTTTTCAGTTGTTTGGCTCATGAGGATCCCCATGAGCACATTAGAAACTTCGTGGATGTATGCGGACCATTCTCTTTTAAGAATATCTCCCAAGAATCAGTCCAATTGAGGTTGTTCCCATTCTCTGAGATGGGAGAGGCATGCAAATGGCTAACTGAATTGCCACGTGAATCAATCACTTCGTGGGAGGAGTTGGTCACCACATTTCAAGTGTGATTTTTCTCTCCCTCGAAGGTGATGACTCTTCGGGATAAAATTCAGAGCTTCAAGCATCTAGAAGACGAGCCTATTCATGAAACTTGGCATCGATTCAAAAAGTTGGTGTTTCAATGCCCAACCCATGGCATGCCTGATAACGTGTTGCTGCAATATTTTTACCCAAGTCTGGATTTGGTAAATAAGGTTGTTGCTGACCAACTCTCTCTGGGAGGTTTGATGCCAAAACCTTATGTGATAGCTGCTCAGCTCTTGGATGGCATGACTACCATAAACAGGGTGTGGTATACCTGTGAAGACCAGGTCTCCCTAAGGAACAACTTGAGAAGGACCAAGAGAGGGACCAAAACATGGCCAAGATCACGACACAACTTGATATTTTGTCTAAAACTATCATGGGAGCTGGTGCTCGAAGTGTTAATGCTGTGGGTGTCGGGTGTGCTAATCCGGATGAGTCCAAGTTTAACCCTTGTTTAATGAAAAGGTAAATTTCCTAGCAAACCAAGGTGGTGGCTATCATTCAAACTATCTGAGGCAAAGTGGTAACCAAGGTTGGGCTAAGGATGAAGGTTGGAAAGATCGAGATCGTGAATGGAGGGACCGTAATCCAAATTGGAAGGATAGGGAGAAGGATAGGTATGTGCCTCCCAACGAGGGACAAAAGTCAAAAGATTTGGAATGTGGTCGGTCTGAGGATATGCTCTCTCGTACCCTCAACAAAGTTGAAGGGTCAGACAAGATTTTAAAAGAAATGAAAGATGATGTGTCTACCCTTAGCCAGACCGTCACCTCTCATTCAGTGTCGATCAAGCAGTTGGAGATCCAAATAGGTCATATATTGTCTCATCTCAACCCGAGACATCAGGGAGGATTGCCTAGTGATACTATGGCTAACCCCAAAAATGAGGTTTGAAGGTGGACTTACGTCGTGCCGCGACGTTAACTAAGGCGCTGCTTGGGAGACAACCTAAGACCCCTTTATTGCTTTATTTTGCCTTAATGAAATAAAGGTGTGTTGATTGTGTAGGTGGAAGTGTGGAAAGTGTTTGAAAAGTGCAGGTTGGCGAGCATCATGTCCATTCAGCGAATCACTGAAGAGGTGGGCGACCCCGACCTAATCCACCATTTGACTCAAGACTTCTTCAAAATGGAGTCTGTAAAACTCGGCGAGCCCAGGAAATTATCGGTGAGTCTCCAACCAGGTCAGGGATCCCGAAAGAGGCCGTTGTTTGGACCTCTACAATAACTGGAGGTCCTGTAAAATTTGGCGAGGTGAATGACTACTCAGCGTGTCACCGAATAGCTCGGTGAGCACGACTAATGTCGCTAAATGGGCGCGAACTGGAAAGTTTTTTAGGCCATAGGTTTAAAAGTTTCAAATTCATTCACTTTTCCTCACTTTTCATCTTCACAAATTCACATCCACACTCTAGTTTCTATATTTCTTGAATTTTTAAAGTATTTTTAGCGTTGATTTGTGCTCGGAATTGGGTTACATTGCTGCCTAGCAATTCAATCTTTATAAATCGGCATCAAAGGTTGGTTTTCCGCACCCTGAGATTATTTTATCGAAATTGTACTCATTTACATGATCTTACCGTGTTGTTGTGTGTTGGGCCTCTCTGATAGATTTATCATGCGTAAATACCTATTTTAATTTGAGTATCTTGCTCGTAGTGTCTTGGTTGTTGAAATCCCGTATCTTGGTGCATTGAAATATATCAAAACTCTATGGGTAGTGCTTGCATGTTATGGGTCTTGTTTGAATTTTTGTTGTGCATGCTTTAATTGTTTTTTCAGGGGTTGCGGAGTTGAATTCGAGAAGTTGGGTTGAAAGTAGGCACGTTGGGTCATTTGGCGAGCTGGGCCGAGATCGTCAAACCACTCGGCGGTTCGCCGAAGTTCCCCATCTCGCCTTTAATTTCATGCTAAATGTGTTGCTTGGCTCTATGATTTCCAGTGAGAAGCCTGAGATCGCCAATGGCACTCGGCGACTCACTGAACGAGTTCTTGCTCGCCCTTTGTTTGCACCCCTGCATCCTTTATGCCCTTTACTTCTCGGTGAGAAAACCCTTAATCGCCGACAACAGTCGGCGATTCACCAAAGAGTTCAGCGGGTTTGCCTGCAACTGATTTTCTGTGTTTTTGTCGAAGATTTTCTAACTCTATCTCAAGGTTTTGCAGACATGGCTATACCTAAAGTTGCTGGGAGAATCTTGCCACCCAGACTGATAAGAGCATGGAATTTCAAATTGAATGAAGGAAGGTCGAATCCTCCCAGAAAGGGCAAACAAGAACCTTCACCTGGAAATAAAGGCAAGGGCAAAAACCCAGTTCTGGCCGGAAGACTACCTCCCGAGACTTCTCTATCCCTTCATGGGCTCGGGGATTTTGTACAACTGTTTGGAGATTTTGGCAGATACACCTGTAGCAACTCCTGATGAGTCTGGTGCTATTATTCCTTTTGAAGGGACCCCGGGTACTGAGACCCGAGACTAGACTGATGCACCGAGCACTGATGCCCAGACAGATGGAGCGACTGCATAGATAGGATCCCCTCTTTACCTCCATCTCTGTTATGTTGACTCTTGGATATTATATGTATGTTTGCATTTGAGGACAAATGTTTTTATTGGTGGTGGGGTGAGGCTCACCTTTTGTGTGATTTTTGAAATTTTGTTTTTGCCAATATATTGGGCTTTGAGCTTAAAATTGTGTTACACACTGCTTTTTGTGGAAGGTTTGAGCTTGTGGCTCCTTGTGCTTTAATTAAAAATGATTTTTGGCCCTTAAAAAATATTACCACATCTTGTATGTGTTGAATGTGTCTGTTCTCTTGCAAATTTGAGTATCGATTCTGATCAATATCGATGAATCAAATAGTGCTCATAATCGAACATAAATGAATGCGCTGCTACAACGAGGCCAATTGAAGTTGCATAGACAATATGTGAACTCTTTGCATCTCGTTGTGACTAGCCAATTATAAAATCGAGTTTCTTGTGAAGAACATTGCACAGTAGCAAAAGTGTGGAGTCATGTTTGACTTTGGTGTCAATGCCTTGTGTGATGAGCTTACCATGAACCATGCATGATGACACCTAGAATTTTTCCCGTTGGTCCGTTTGACTAAGTGATGCAATTTCTTGAGATGATCTTAGGCAACTTTAAAGAGTGTGAATTAATTTGAAATTATACCTCTTTTGCGGCCTACCTTGTGAGTGTGTGAACCTCTTTTTAGCACCCTTTGAACCTTAACCTTTTCTTGGAAGAAACTTGATAATACTGCTACCTTTTATTGATCCATTACCCATAATCCTCATGATCTGTGGTTTGTTTGAATAGCCAACTTAGGCCAAAAGCCTAAGTTGGGGGTGTGGTGAAAAGAGAAGGCAAATCAAGTAAATGCAAAGGAGTCGCTCATGCCCATGTTTTTGAGAAAAATGGAACCCCTCCATATAAAAAAAATAGAGAAAAAGAAAAAGAAAGAAAAAGTGGTGAAATAAAGTTGTGGAAATACAAAGAAAGTGGGGTTTCCAATGAATCATGAAAGATGAATAAGAGGTGACTTTTGAGCTTGAATGAAATTGAAAAAGAGAAGGAAAGAAGGTGTTGTTCACATCACATTTCATGAGGAAATTCAGCATATAAGACTAAATGATCATACTATTACACTCAACCCCGTTACAAGACTTGAAATGACCTTTTTGATCTTGAATGAGCTGAAGAAAAAATCAATTGGAAAATAAGCGCAAACCTATGGGTGAAATCATGCATTGTGTTTATCTTTTTGAGTGTGAGTGTTGATCTTGATTCCGAAACTTTATTTGATTGAACCATTGAGTGAAAATGGAATCATTCTTTGTGTGAGGGCATTTGATTTCCTTTGTTAAGCTTGAACTTGCATTTGAAGCAAGTATAGTGAGCTTGAAATTCTTTGATAATGGTGAGTCACAACTTTAAACTTTGAGTGCACAATTTATCCTTGCATGAGTAAGTTGAGACTTTTTGTGTGCATTCACGGTTGATTCTTGTGTAGCACTGTTTGAGACATCCTTTTTGAACTGCTGAACTTGAGTTTTACTTGAGGACAAGCTAAAGTTTAATATGGGGTGTTGATGAGTCCACAATTTGGACTCATTTAGGGCTTTATTTTGATAGATTTAGTGTCCTCAAATGCATATTTTGTCTCAATAATTGATGTAAATCCTTAAGTTTCAGGTATTTGAGTTAAGAGACAAAGCATGGACGCTATCAAGCCAAAAAAGGAACACGGCACCTGAAAGAACGAAGAAATGAAGGCCTGAGGATCGCCTAATGCATTAGGCGAGTCACTGAATGTCCTTAACCTCACCCAAAGTTCCAGTGTGCTGAGCCCGGAAGGAAAAGATCAAGCTGGTGATGAAAGGGAGTAGTCGGCGCGTAGACGAACAGTTCCGCAAAGCAACACCATATCGCCCAATGATTCAAAATGCGAAGACGCTGAAGGCAAAAGCTGAAAGGTGATGAACCAGACCAAAGGGCGAATCGCCGAGTGCATCGGTGATCCCGACTAACTGTGCCGAGTAGTCCTTCGCAGCACAAATTTTCGAAAACTATAAATACCCATTTAAATTTGTAGCTTAGTATCAAGTTGTAGCAAATTGTTACGGATTTTTAGAATATTTTCAGTTTGAGTTCTTAGAATTTTTGGGAGACATTGTTCTTGAGCTTTGAAGGTTTGAAGGTTTTCATCTCCAAGAAATTGGAAGTGGTCATCAAAGAATATTCATCTTAGACGTGTTTAAAGACATTATTTATCGTACCCATTTGATGGAAATACTTCTTGGTATCGATTTCTATCTCTTATTCATGTCTAGCTAAAAACCAATTCTTGGGGTGTGATTATGTGAATATGGGTTAAATTTACTATTGGGTATTGCTCACTGTTAGTCTATTTGTTGTTTAAATGTGATTTCCTTAAGAAGTTGTGTTTGAACTTAATTGTATTGTAGTTGCAATACGATTTCATCTTAGTGTTTTTGGCTTGGTCGAGAGAGAAGTTTTAAAACCAAAACTACTAAATCGATAGCCCGTGGTTATTGGGTCGTTGTGGGTTAAGCTCGAGAGAGTGAATCCTAGACCTTCTCCCACGCATTCAGCTCGAGAGAGTGAATACGCTAAGGCGAAGGTTGTGCTTAATTGTTGTAACTTGGTGTTCGAGAGAAACCGAGTTGATTCGGGGTAAGTTGTTCGAGAGAAAATTTACCTCAACTAAAGTCTAGCTTAGTTACAAATGTTCAATAATTAACTATCAATAGCATTTACCCGGTTGTTTTTTTTATCCCATATTCCTATCACATCCCAAGAATCTCGTCTCCCTATCTCGCATCTTTATATTTTTGCTATTTTTGTTTATTAGTTGAATACAAACCCCCCATTGATAATTGACATTCGTATCACTCTTTGATTTACTATGTTTTATTTCGTTAATGTTTATAGCTATGATTGATTAGAATATTATTTTACTTTTCTAATTAATTTTCGATTACTAACCGCTTCCTTGGGACTCGACCCCAACCCATTCGATTGGGTTATATTACTACACGCGATCGTTGACACTTGAATTGGAAGTTGTGTCTTTGATTACGTCAAACATCACTTGTCTATCATCTCAAATAGAGGTCCTCAATTTGCCTCTCATTTCTGGAAATAGTTTCAGAGAGTTCTTGGTACTCAGGTAAATATCAGTACAACATTTCATCCACAGAAAAATGATCAGGCAGAGCGAACCATTCAAACCTTAGAGGACATGTTGAGAGCTTGCGTGATCGATTTCAAGGGTAGTTGGGATGATCACCTATCTCTCATAAAGTTCACCTAATAACTTCCATTCCAGTATTCAGATAGCCCCGTATGAGGCACTTTATGGGCGTAGTTGTAGGTCCCCAATTGGTTCTGTTTGAAATAGGTGAAGCAACCTTGATTGGGCTAAATTCGGTTCATGAAGCTATGGAGAAAGTTCAACTCATCAGAGACAGACTAATGATATCTCAGAGTCGTGAGAAGTCCTACGCAGATGTGAGGAAAAGGGACTAACATTTTGAAATCGATGATTGGGTTTTCCTGAAGGTGTCACCTATGAAGGGGTGATGAGACTTGGCAAGAAAGGGAAGCTCAGTCCCAGATATGTAGGTCCTTATAGAATCTTGAAAAGGGTTGGTTATGTGTCTTATGCGTTAGAGTTGCCAGCAGAACTAGCAGTTGTTCATCCAGTCTTTCACATTTCCTTGTTGAAGAAGTGTGTGGGAGATACAACATCGATAGTACCATTAGAGAATGTGGTTGTGAAGGATAGTCTACTTATGAAGAGGTGCTAGTTGAATTTCTTGACTGTCAGGTTCGTAGGTTGACAAATAAGGGAGTCGTTTTAGTAAAGGTTTTGTGGAGGAGTCCTCCCGTACATGCGAGTTACATGGGAGGCAGAAGCAGCCATGATGGCCAAGTATACTCACCTCTTTCCTTCTGATTTCGTTTCAGCTTGAGGTAATAGTTCCTCTCTGGTCTCTCAGCTTACTCTAGTATAATTCAACCTCATTATCTTATTCCATCAGTTATCCTTGAATTTCAACATATTTTCATGTTCATGGAACTCAGTTTAGTTAGACATCAGTTTCTAGTACTTAGTGGTAAGGATTGCAGCTCCTTCCCTCCATACTATGCTTGCTTAGTCTTCATTTGAGGACAAATGTTCCCAAGGGGGAGATATTGTAACACCTCAGAACTTAGCTTAGACTGAACAACAGAAGAATTAGTGAACCACGGAGGGGTTCACGGGCCGTGAAAGGAACCACAACCCGTCGACCTGCTCGTGGTTCACCCCATCCAGTGTGGTAAACCACGAAGACCTCCACGGGCTGTGGATACCCACACAAGTCGTAGAGTGGTTATTGGAAATGAGGAAGATCCACTACGGTTCAAGTGTGTAACAACGACCCACTCGATGGTCCGTGGTCCCACTGACGAGTCATGGGTTGGTCTGTCAACCTGACCTAGTAGCCCCTAGACCAAAGTGAAGAACCAATGGCCTTCACGAACCGTGGTCCTTTATACAGTCCATGGGAGGGACCATGTTTTGGCATACCAAGAACCAATAGACTCTAGACAAGAACCATGACCCACTTGACGGGTCGTGATCCCATCTATGGTTTGTCAGTGGCCTCGTGGATGGCACTTCTTCAGCTTTAAGTTCAAGGTTTCTTTGGTGTTTTTCCTATGCATTGGGCATTTAAAGTACGTCGTTTAATACCTAAACTATGTCATTTTACTCAATCTTAATCTTATAATCTAGTCAGAACCTACCCAAAACCATCATTCTCCTAAAAACCATCAAAATTAGAACAAAAAAAAGGAGAAAGAGGCGCTAGATTCTTCCAAGAACAAGCAGAAGTTTTCTTCCAGTTCAGTTCTAAAATCCAAAGGATTTCTCCGTAGATTTTGTCACCATGTATGTGGGATTTCACTAGTGCGTTCCTCTCATCCACTAGGTCCCTAAAATTTAGTCAGTTCCTTGATTCTTCATAGCTTTTTTAGATCTAGGATTTATAAATCCTTGGAGTTTCATGGTGATTTCATCTACTATAGTATCCATAATCTAAATAACATGTTTTACTGGAAACGTTGCTTAATTCCTTGTAAAACTTAGAACCCTAGTTTTGTGTAAATTCGCTTAGTTCATGAATTATGCTTACTAGGTTAGTTAAACAGAGAATCATGGTCAAAATTTTGATGTCACATTCTAAGTATATAAATGTTGCATTCTTAGTTAGAATGTCAGTATTTTGAGTTATTATGTATTTAGTGCATTTTAGCTTCATATCTATTCAGTTGGGAGTATACTTAGCACCGAGTTGGGATTTAGTGTACCCTCATAGTCCAGAATTACATGTTCGCGTAGGATTATAAGTCCCCTCAGTTGGGCATCATTATTAGTGATCACGCCTCAATCATGCCTTTATACCCCTGGCAAGGTATATTGGGTCCTCTCGATGGGGCGTATACATCGGACTCAATGTTTAGCTCACGTAGTTTATGTTGATTAATAGTAGCTCCAACAGTCAGACTTGTAGTGCATTGACAAGGTTTTTCAGTATTTACTTTAGTAATCAGTTGAGCATGTTATCATCATGATTAGTATTTGGTCATTGTATTGAATTTAGTCTTTCAGTAATATTTCAATATCTAAATCTTTTCTCAGATTACATCATTTATTAGTTATGTATTATTCAACTTATATATCTTTTATTCAACTTAGTATCTATAGCATGCATGCTCAGTACATTCGAAGTACTGGTGCATACTTTGCGATGCATCCTTTCATGATGTAGGTTCAGGTACTCACCATCCAAATCACGCTTAGATCGATTCTCGATCTGACTTCAGCAACTTCAGTAGTGAGTCCTCATACTTCGATTCTCTATTTGCTTGAACTATCATAGCTTGGGGCTAATGCATGAAATGCAGCTTGAAACTCATGATTAGTCACTTGCTCGGCCAAAGGGTTAACCGGAACTTGGGGAACCTCTTATCTCTCATTTTCATGAACAATTCTATTACTTCGTGGAGATTCTGAAAAGCATAAATAGGGGTTAGGAGAGAAAGACACCTAGGGTTACACTCTATCACATGACTTTAGAGTAATGAAAGAAGTGAAACTTTCTAAACATATTATAGCCTTTCATTCATAAATGTTGTGCACTTCACACTCATGAACAAGACTATACTCGACATGGATTATGAGACATCCTAGGACCTTTCTACGCCTTGTGCTCTGATTAACAATTTTGTCACGACCCAAAGTATAACCTACACGTGACATGGCGTACAAGACCCTAAGAAGTCCTATACAAGCCACTTATAGAATACATCATATAAGATAATATAGTTTAAAAGATTTAAAAGATAGTTTCAACATATAGAAGTTTTATAGAGAAAAAAGAAAGTCTAAACATCGTCTCAAATCCATCTAGTACATAAGAAGAAATCGCGACGTAACCCATACATCAAGTTCAAAATGAAATATAAAGACATAAATGAAGTAAAGATTTGGTCCTCGGAACATGAGGATTCGCCAATCTTCAATCTTCTACTAATAGATCCTTAGTCATGAAGATGCGGGATCTTAGCATCGGACCCTACATTAGTGAAACAATGAACAAGAGTATGTGTTAGTACAAAAATGTACAAAGTATGATAGCAATGCATGAAAGTATGAAATCATGCTAAAAAGGACAGTTTCGTGATATGCAAAGACCAAGTTATAACATAAGATAATAATCTAAAAAACATAATTGTAATCATGATCAATGAAAGATAAATCATCTTTTAAAATATTTGAGAGATACTTTAAAGGTAACCTTTGTTCATTATTGTGGGAAGTAGTCTTAACCGACATATACACCATGCGAGCTATAACATGGATCCACGGTTTCTCCCACACCGAAAAGGGTTGTCCTACTTGCCAAGGTAGAACCATGAATTTGAGAAAAAGTTTATCCACTAACTAATGTCTATCTTGAAAATCATCCTACGGGGGCACATAGTTAAGGGATAAAGAGATTGTTACTAGAAACCCGACCTCAACTCAAGAGAGCTTCCATCTCAATATCCTCTCGGTCCTAAGAATAAATTCCATAGAGTAGTTTTTAATCTTAACTCGTTTTATATTTTAAAAACATGGGTAGTCACCACGTGTCTTATCACATGATAGCTCCTTAGACCATACGTGAGAAAACCTTTCGGCGTCCATAATCTTTTCATAATATCTTTTAAGACCCATAGTCATTCACTTCATGCTAGATCTGCCCCTAGTACTAATGTAAATAGGTTGGAAATCATGGTCTCTAATTATTGATAGCATATCCGGATTCCATACTAATCAAGACCTTATTTAATAAAATAGACCTAAAAGCATTGAGGGTAAATCTAGATGTCATTCATGTCATGTGGCCAAGCTTGATAGAACACATAGACACTCTCATCTATAAGCTTTCTTGAGTCATAAACATACTTTCATGAACATGCATTATTTTCAATAATACATAAGCTTCATCATAGATTCAAGGTCAACACATTGTCAAATTCATTTACATATATTTCATAAAAAGAAGACATGCATATTTTCATAAATTTATCTTCCATAGTTCAAGACCCGCATTATATCATCATGGCTTTAAAAAACATGGGTTCATGGAGATTCATCTTAAAATCATGAAATTATATCAATTCATGCATAAAGGTTCATAAATAAATCAAATAAATCAACATTTAAAGGAACCCTTGTCATGGAAGGAAAACCATTACTTTATTGGGGATTTGTAACTTTGTAAATTGGAGAATTTAGGAACTCCATGGAGGAAAGGGCTCCATGGATAAAAACTATCATATCTCAATTCCAAAAGGTTGCCTTGAATGGTGGAATTGGAGGCTTGACTTAAAATCCTAGGTTGACTCCTTCTTCTTTAGGCTTTCTAGAGGGAGAAATATTTTGGGGAAGAAAACTTGTTCTTTTTTTAGTAATTTGAGAGAATGATTTCAATTGGGGAAATTTTGGGTAAAATACATTTATATAGAGCTTTAGGTGAAGGGTAAGACGATATAGTATTAGGCTAGAATAATTAGGAAAATACCCAAAAATCCATAAGAAAATAACTGTCGAGCTCAGCGACGACCTCGGTCTACGGTATGTCGATCAACTCACGAACTGTCCTGGTTGGGCGTAACCTCAAATGACGGAACCCACCCCGAGTCGTGGTACCAATGAAGGGTCATGGGTCCTGACCGTCGGTCTCAACTTTTGACCCTAGAATTTCTGTAAGTCTGGGACTCACCTACGTAACCTATTTACGATTCGTGCATTGAATGACGGACCATACTGGTGAACCGTTGAAAAAGTACTAAAACTTGAATTTTTGGAAAACCTCAACTTCCTATCCGTGCCACCACCTACGGACCGTCATTCCACTTATGGTCCGTGGATGGCGTCGGAAGTCTTGACACCAGATCTGAGAAAATTGAAATTTTCTCTGTTTTTGAATTTGAGGTGTTACACTCATGATCCAATATGTTCCAAATTTAATTTTTAAATTTAGTAAACATTCTTTGTATGTACGAATAATATTTTACTTTAAAATAGAAAAGTTGAAAATATCTCCAAGAATCTATCAAGTACTTTATATTCATTCCTTTCTCATATTGTATATTTGCATTTTGTTGCTTTGGTGTGGTTCCTCTTGGCTCCAAAAGGGTCTTTTATTTCCTTGCGGGATGGATAGATGTTACAGATGATGAATCAATTTCTTTATATGTCTGTCACTTTATCTTTGTTAGTGTTGTCTGCCTTTAATGATGGATGAATCAAATTTCATTCAACTTCTTCTTTCACTAAAAGGTCTTCAATTAAAGCTTCACCAGTACTTGAAAGACTCGAAAGACCTACTTGATGAGTTTCCTTATGAGTGAGTTCGTAGGTGCCCTTAAGTCGAGTGTAACGAAGGGATTCTCCTAAGAGAAGCTTTAGCCCTTGAACCTGAAACGACTTTTATGAGATGTCTCAGTAGTGACCGACCTTATTTTATTAGCTGTATGATTAGTGGCTTAGCTGTTAGCTGTCTAAAAGCTACGGTAAATAAAATCCTTTTTAAAAAAAAATAAACCACTAATCCGCCTTAGGTACTCT
Organism: Solanum chiquidenum; assembly: GCA_029582725.1. Classification (NCBI taxonomy): domain Eukaryota; kingdom Viridiplantae; phylum Streptophyta; class Magnoliopsida; order Solanales; family Solanaceae; genus Solanum; species Solanum chiquidenum. The sequence goes on along the minus strand of JAJOOS010017782.1, from coordinate 2,554 downwards.
TTTAAAAATAAAATATATAACTCAATTAGTATGTAAAAATACAAAATAAACTTTGTTTGGGAGATTATCTAACCGAAAACCATCTCTATGAGCTATGTGATGATACATCGTCTCGTCTACGCTGCTAGAACTATCATATACCTTGCCGGGGTATAAAAATCCTCAACTAATTAGATCCACTAAGCTATGCTTAAAAATAAATAATGGATCATCTAAAAAGTATGTCCTTTACCCATGTTGGCTACATGGTTTATGGGTGCTGTGAGTTGTTTGAACTCTCCCCCATATCGGTGCTCTCCCAAAATATAACTTAGCTCATATGTTTTTTAAAAAACATTTCCTCTACCTCAACTTTGATATTATTACTAAAAAGGTTTCTCTTAAAAGAGATAATACTCAAAACTCCCCATGAACTCGTTTGAAAATCAGTGTTTCCTCTTTTCTTAAATGTAAAAATATTTACTCTTGGGAATACTTAGTTCCCATATATTCATATTAAAAAATGAAACTCAACTTTACTCTTCCTCAAACTCAATTACTCAAGTCTTAGAACAAATTTTTAAATATTGTAAAAGACTTCTTAAAATGACTTGAAGAACTCTCAAGACTTGACTCTTAACTCTTTCCTTGAATTTGAATTATGAATTCAAGGTTATGAATAATTTTTTGATGTTTAGATGTATTTTATAGTGTGGATATCAAGTAGAAAACATAGGTACTATTCGACGGAACTCACACGGAAAGAAGGTTGGAAGGGTAGGGGATATGGCGACCCTAGCGCACTGAGTAGCATGGGGCGCCAGCCCCTAAACTACAGAAGGTTAGTTGGGGTGCACTGAGTGGCATAGTGTGCCAGGCCCCAACCCAAACATAAGCTTGGGGCGCACAGAGTGGCGCGATGCCCCACCCATTTTCCCATAAATTTGACAAATTTTCTTGCTTCATTTTCATGCCTAACTCCTCTAGAATCGAACGATTCCCCTCAAAATCTTATGGATTCATAGCCCCAACATATGTACAATTTAATACACTCTAATATACTCAAGAACAACACGTAAACACAAGATCCCATCGCAAGAACTGAATCCCATCGCAAGAACTGAAAAAAACCTCATACTTAAAGAATAGATCACAAACTTCAAGAAACTTATCAAGAACTCGGATTTATTAATCTTTATGGATGTATTCAAAATGTAAATCATGATTGGTGTGTGGGTGAATGAACCCAATACTATGAAAACTTACATACCTCGATTTGGCGAAACAAATCCTTGATTCGCAAAAACCTTGTTCGTTTTTCCTTTTCTCCTCTTTTCGAATTCTTGAATTCTCTTCTAAAACCTTAAGCGTAATTTAGGATTTGTAAAACTGAATCAAATCAGATTTGACACCAAAATATTACTAAAAATGTTTTAATCTGATTGGTTAAGGAAAAGACTAAAATACCTCACATTTTTGGGTAACTTTGTTTAACTGGACAAGCTAACTTCAAACGGGCATATCCCTCATACGAGCTCGTAAATTAGCAAACTCGGTGGCCTTGGAAAGAGGACTCCAAGAACTTTCATTTTATATACTATGGGCCACCGAACTTACCCTATACTGAAAGTAATGGTCATTTGAAGTTGATCAAAAGCTCACAACTAAAGCCTAACTAGTAAAATTTCAGATTTTGCTTGTTCAAAATTAGTTCTTTCTAAATTTAGCCCTTTCTAAGGCGGGATTTAACAATATCTCCCCCTTGGGAACATTCATCCTCATATGAGATCACTCTAAAGTAAAACAAAGGGTAGAAGCATCTAACACCCAACTCGAAAAATCAGCATGCAATTTAACACAACATTTCAACTTAAAAAGTACAAGAAAAGAATTAGCACCTTCATTGGGAATATCTCCGGGATCAAAGAGATTTGTATATCTCTTCTTCATATCCTCCTCAGCCTCCCAAGTAGCTTTCTCAACAAACTGATTCCTCCATAAGACCTTGACTAATGCAACTTCCTTGGTTCTTAACTTGTGAACCTGGAGATCAAGTATCTCAACGGGAATCTCTTCATAAGTATATGCTTAATACCAATATCTTCAATCGGTATAATAAGTGAAGGATCACCCATAAACTTCTTAAATATTGAGATATGAAATACCGGATGGACTGTTGCTAACTCTGGCGGTAGCTCCATCTCATAGGCTACATTGTAAATCCTCTTGCATATCCTGTAAGGACCAATATACCGGGGACTAAGCTTCCCATTCATGATAAACCTCATAACACTCTTCATGGGTGAAACCTTCAAATAAACCCAATTATCCACCTCAAACTCTAGGTCTCTTCTCCTAACATATGTATTGTCACGACCCTAGGGTACTGTCACGCCCCGAGACTACCCTCGAGACGCGGACACAAGACCTAGGACCACAAGTGATCCCAAGCTAACCCTGCTGGCATGATCATGAGCATACTAAAGATAATAAACTGATGCGGAAGCTAAATCATAATTTATAATGAAAAGATGGGAAATACCCATATACTATAACTGAGATAAATGATAACTGA